>VBVR01001106.1:0-34598 GCA_011638315.1 Tetramorium parvispinum | reverse complement strand
TGATAAATTAATATATAACTGATATATAAATATAATAATATATAAATATATATATAATATAAAAATAAAATATACGTAAAAAAATACAGTAGATAAATACAATGTATCATATATTGTAGATTACATATTTTTGTCGTGTTCCGTATTATATATCATCCAGTTGCAATTTCATCCGATTTCTTGTGTACAAAAGGTATTTTATTTTATTTATTTCTATGTGAACAATATAGTAAGTTTTCGGATCTATCATCGTTACTGGACTGTGACTAACGACTGATATATGTATATGTATCGAACATGTCAGTCAACATAGTCATGAGGTCAATACAATGAATATACTCTTTCATTCTGATGAATCGGTAATCAATGGCAACTTTTTGTATGAAAATTTTAATTACACTATAATTATTCGGGGTAGTTACTGCTCAATTGCCAATATTAATTTTTAATTCTTCTTTTTTATAAAAGTTGTAACAATATTGTGTGATAAATTAGGCAAACGTTTCTACGTACGTAAATCTTATATTTAAGTTCTACGTAAATCTTATATTTAAAGAAGAGCAAAATATTTAAATAGACATTTTCTTGTGTTTTAATTAAACACGCTAATTTATATTTTTAAATATATTTTTAATGACATCTTAAAATACTAAAAAATTACATAAATTACATTTATGTAATGAAAAATATGAAGAAAGTTGTTTCTGAAAGTTTTAATTATTGCAGCACGTTTTGCCTTAGATTTGCAATGATCAATCAAGTAATTGATGAACCGGTGCGAACCACGCGTGAAGTAATAATTGAACTTTCGCGTACGTAATCGACGTCTAAAGCCTCAGCTCAGGTTAACGATGTAAGTTCGAAACGCTGTCAATAGCGATCGAGATTTAAGGGCCTGAGCCCTTCATGGGCGTGTGACGAGCAAGGGATTATTCAGTATTAGACAGGACGAGTGTATCGCGTCGTGGATCGATCGATCGTTCGGTCGGTAGGTCGATTGAGCTTCGACGAGGTAGATTCGTGACAGTGCGGAGGGGGTTGACGCCGTACCTATGGGGACAACGATGCACGTCGTATAACGCGCCGGGTATGTAGAAGGGGTGAGAGACAGATTAATGTGACCCCGTCACCGTTCGAACAAAGCTTCGCACAATGGCCGCGCACCGGGGACACTGGACTGGTGGACTGCGCGGAACGGGGGTCGATGATGGTGTGTGGGGGTGGAGGCAGAGAAGGAAGGGGCTTGACTGCACTGGATATATTACCCGCCACTCGTGGCTATCACCAATGAGATTCAATGCGCGATCACGTACTTTCACCGCAATACCCGGAAAAGTGTTGTCCCTTGGATTCTGCCGGCTTTCTTTCTGTGCCTCCGACGCTCTCCACGTACGGAGGTGTCCGTCGCAGTAGCGGATTTTCAACTTTTATCTTGTCCTCCGTTCATCATTCATAAAATCCCGCGCCGCGATGATATGCTTACTCGTGCTTGTCGGAAGTGCGAGGCAGCGTGGACAAGCTGATACATAATTGCGATTGGATGCAATACCATGCACCTTAGTAGGGTGTTCGATCATGTATGCGATTGACGAGGCAATTTAAAGTTGAAATAAAAATATTATATAATGACTTATGTAACATGTGTAAATTGTGGTTTTTCTTCGCACATTGCTATTACAACAAAAACTGACAAATATAACAAAAGTGGCAAGATATAAATAAATAATTACAGAAAAATTTGATTAAAGAGAAAACTAATTAAAGCAATACTTTGCGAGTGGAACTTTACTGTACTGTACTATAAAATTATCGAATTATTTTTTCATTTATACAATCGATATTTTATATTAATTAAAACTTCTGATAGAGCTACTAATATAAGATATATCATCAATTACTGGCAATAATTAACGAAATAAATTTATATTTTTTTATCTGTATTAGAACTTAATATCGAATAACGATTGCACATATCTTTTAAATTCTTAATTTAACAGAAATCTTTATGTGATATAGTATGTGAAGTAGAAGTGACCACACCTCCAGAGGGTGGATTCCAATGCGCGCGCAGGATAATCTTAGTTCTTATCGAAGAGCTTTCCTATAGTTATCCGCATCCGGCGAGAGAGAAGTGCGCGAGAAATAGAGAAAGACAAGAATTCAGACTTACGTTTTATTAGAACCGCAACAATTACTGATCACCCCTTTTCTGGATAAAATAAATTAATTTTCCATATATTACTAACGCACGAAAAATCCAGTCGCTACTAAAATCCGATTACGTAATATTTTAACCTGGATTCACGTAACATGACATGCAGCGGTTGATGAGTTCAATGAACCCGCTATATGCGATAGTACTGCATATAGATTATTAAATTTCACTCGCCGAAAAAAAATCAGTTGAAATATCTGACAGTATGAAATTATATGTCCATAATATTTTTTTTAAGTACTCTCGTTAATATCGGTTACATATGATATGCATAAATGTACAACACATGACATTCTAAAATTAATGAATTACTTTATATAAAAATATATAATTAAATAAAAAAATGAATTCTTTCATAATTTATAAAGATCAATAGAATAATATAGAAAAAAAGGGCAATTTTTCTACGATATAAATCTTTCCTTGAGGACAAATTTGTTTAAAGTCTTTGTATTGAATTGATAAAGTTCATCCAGTATTATGCTAATGTTGATCAACAATTTGCAACAAATATGCTTTCATCTATTCAACGAGGTATGCAAGATCTATTAACTATTCTACTTGGGGACGCATTCCCTCGTACTCTGTGACATAACAGGCAAGACAGATAGGTCAATGATGCTTGAAGTACAAGGAATCGAAACGTCTCATTAAGTGTGCCGTTCTAATGACAAAACGGGGCCTCACAGGGGCTTACGGGGTAAGATCAATGCCATTTGCTGGTAATCGTTTTTATGAGTACATGAGGTATGGCTTGCATGTGCCCGGTATTTTCGTGGGAGCTCCATTAAATCACTGTAAAATCTGTTCCACCGTGAGTGCCACGGCTGCCACGCCACTGGAGAATAAAGAGGAGCTTATTATAAGCGACGGTAATTCTCGAATAAATAACCGCGGGCTTGTGCGAAGATCGAGAAGAGGGCTGCTAGAACGTGGCGGAGAAGACGGAGGTGGAGGAAGGAGAGGCAGTAGTGGAAGAAAGCAACGGCGAAAAGGGAGGTGGGGCAATGCCGTGGCAGTGAAGGAGGAAAAGGAGGTGGGAACGTAGGTGGCTGATTTATTTCGGCGCCGCAAAGATCTGGATCCGCGTACGTGCTCCGTGCCTCAAATTACCAACTTATAAACTCTGGCGTTCTCTTTCTATCCTTTTCCATCCTACACTTCTCTCTCTCTCTCTCTCTTTCTTTCTCTTCTCTCTTTTGCTATTCCTCTTTTCTCTCACCCCCTCTACCTATCTCTCTTCTACTACGTTATAACCGTCCCGCTCACATTCACTCCTGCTTTCTCTTCCCTTCTCTCTCGCTCTCTCTCTTTCAGTTTGTAGAACCCTCCATATATCACCCTATTCATCGACCAAGAAAGTAGGAAAGTAATGCGCGCCTTCGTCGCCTTGTCGATGAATTGAGCAGAGCAGAGTATGCTTTAGGATAATCTCAGATATTTATAGATTAATACAGCCTACCTTTCCGATCACAACCACTGGCAGTCATTCTATGTCTTTCGTGTAACGAATTTCACCTTCTTACCTGAAAATAAATTATAATTTATTAGAGCTATATAAATCTCATAAATATATTGATAATTTTTTTAGCATGTATCAAATCTTTAATTATCATAAAATTAATTCAGATAGACTTTAATTAAAAATCAATTATGGAATTAATTTCAATAAATTTTAATTAGATTTTATTAAAGTTGATTATATCTATGTATAAGATATTTCTTAGGATTGTTTTGGGAAAGATCGATGTTCAGTTTATGTAATTGCATTTTCTCATATATCTTTGAATTTCAGTTACATTAATAATAGAAAATAAAGAACGAAAAAGATAAAGAATATAAGAATAAACTTATCGAAGATACAAATAAGTTCAACATAAAGAGTGCCAACCGAGATGCCAATAAGCTAAAGCTTTTTTTTTTAATAGCGTTAACGCATTTAATTTATCTCATGATAATGGGATGACGATAATACGGTGTGCGTGAGAAAAGAGATGAGAAGATGAAGGACACAGAGGCCCTTATTAAAATTCATTAATTTTGCCCATCTATGAAAGTTTCATTTTCATGCAAATCTAAGGAATAATCTGGTTAAAAAGAATCAAAGTTTGATGATTTCGGAAGAGTTGCATGTGTGCAATTATTTTTGTCGCAAGGGATAAACATATTATATGTAAAAGACAGGATATAAATTAGTAATCAAACCTATCTTTCTGTATCACACAATAAAAAATTATATTGCTATCAAACATAAACAAAAATTTTACATAGACATTTTTTATTTAAAAAATAGTCATCGCAATTTATAATATCTGAGAAGATTCATATTTATATAATATACATATTAGTACATATTGTAAACTCATGATTTGTCTACAATATAATATAAAATAATTTATATGAAATCATAGCACATTCACACGCTATTTAATCGCTAGGTAAGGTCCGACACGTGGTAAAATGTTCGATAACGACCGGATAGATCAGTGACAGAAATCTGGTGTGACATGCAATGAGTGATTGTGTGTTCCCGGCGGTAACCTCAAGAGGAGCGAAATTTTCCGACCGACAGCCACGTCAAAGCGATTTGTCGTCGGGCTTCCGCAGAGAAATGCGAGTTGCTCCCCCTCTATACGTACGCGAAACGACCATTTCCTACGTCTTCAGCAATCGCCTGTGCCTTATGTACGTACAGCGCACTATCCAAAGACGCGGTGTCGGGAGTCTTACGATTTCCAAGAGCATTGTGCCGACCTCGACCCGTGCCATCTATCAGTTGTTATTTATTTAGATCGAGCGGATGAATGGTGTTCCCTCGATACCACGAGCGAGACGGCGGTCGCGTAACTGCAATCTTCTCAAGGAAATATACATGCCGTAGGTGAGGGCTTATCGCGTTCATGCAACATTAGGCTTCCCCGTTATTTACCGCATTTTCGGGCGTTCCATTTTACCCCGTCCCATTCGCGGTCGAGCCTCTTTTATCCGTGGCAACACATTTTGCTAAAGCAACCCGCCACGAACAGAGACAAATCTGGAGTAAAGCAATGCGGCTTGCACACGCACAGCAACACGGTTGCCTATTTATATTCTCGGCTACTGAGAATGATTCGTCGTTATGTCTTGTGGTGCCCTACTTGGACGTTTAAAATGTGACTTGAATTTTCTTGGTGGGTATAAAAATGATAAAGGTGCTACATTGTGAATTACTTTTCAATTTCTAATTATAAATACACACTAAAAATTGTCCTCAAATATTTGCTATGCTGTTGGATATTTTTCACATCTTTCAAGAGGCAAAATATCGTATTTACTTGAGTCGATATTTTTAATTATTGCAATGCATATTACTAGTTTACACTATCATAAAATCTAGAAATGAATGAATGAAGAAAAAGAAAACATCTGAAAGAGTATAAAATCAAATTTTGTAATTCGATCGTTGAGTTTTTGCACACTATTTCGTGTTAATGGCTCGAGATCACAGAACGATCGAAACTTATGGTACTGCGAAGAGTAATTTAGTTTGCATATTCTGTGCCGGAATCGATTCCTAGTGTGGCTCGGACGATCGCTCTTGCGAACTTTATGCTTCGGCGATTATGTTAATGTGGATAACGAAGATAACGCGACGGCTCCGTGCTGCACGGAGCGTGCGCTGGATATATTTTTCGAGTACTTTTTCGTCTTTCTCTTTTATGCACCACCCTTCACGACGTCTCGTCTAGAACCAACTCTGGTACGCATAAAAATATGCAGGCCTTCCAGGCGGCATGAGTTCACTGCATAATCATGCAGTCAATGAGCGCGAAAGAGCTAACCATGCGAAAAAGGAGAGCGCGGAAAAAATTTATGACGGTATGTATTAGGTTGATAGCATGCTGCCTCTTCATATAGTATTCACCCTCCTATGCAATGTATTTTAAGAAATGTAAGCAAGGATAAATCATTTATATTGATAACGCGCGTTATATCGATTCTCGCGGCATTTAATGAATTTCAGACCTATTTCAAGCATTTCTATATTTGGATTATTATTTTCTCTGTATTTTATTTTACGTTAAACATTTAAAAAAATAATAATTATATAATTCATAAACTTTTAATTATATAATTTTACATTTTATTTTATTACTGATTATAAAATTATATGTCTCAGAATTAGAATAACTGGAAAACATTGTCAGTACATGTTTTAATTTAAGAATGTTTCAATATACGGCACTAACAATAAGACGATCTCTCTCCACTTAAAAGAATATGAAACAGTCTATATCAAAGTTAAAGGTATCTGCGTCGGTGAGTTCGACGATCGATTATCCGTTTCCTCCTGTCAAAACACTACATTCAGCACAGTTAACTTCTTTCTTAAAAGACGCGGACTATCCCAGGAGAGAAAACTTAGAATGGGACAAATCGGGGAAAAGTGACAAAAGAGGGCTGTCAATTGGTCTCTCTTCATATCATTCTCTCTATACGAAGCATGTTGTAATCAAAATTAATTTAATATTATTTCCTGTTCACTTAATACATTTAGAAAAAAAGTAAAAATGAATTTCAGTTGTGTAATTTTAGTAATTATTCATTTTTCGAATCATTTTTGTATCTAAACTAATAAATATGTAAGCAATAAGATAATAAGATAAATTAAACTAATAAAATTGTATTTTGTGGTTTAGATGGATGTACGAATATATACAAATGAATATACAGATCTATAGAGCTTAAAGCGGTAATTACGTATAGACGATTAGTATTAATTATACATATCATTAGTAATTAGTAATGTATTTGTAACTCATGAAATATTATAGATTTTATACGACTTAATGCACTATGATCTTCTTTTATGAGACAGTATATAATTAATAAACGTTGATAAATTATTTGAATACAGATTAATTTCCATTGAAAGATTGATTAAGTATTTTTCGTCTTTGTTTATATTTGACTTGACCGCCATTTAAAGTGCGATATCTCAGCGCTGTGGGAGCTGAATATATAAACATCGGGAAGTAATACCCGTATAATATGCGTATCGGAGCATTCTTACCTTCGATTTCGCGGGCAACCGAGGTGGTGTAAGGATAAGGGTAGGATAAGGATACAGCAGAGCCTGTTACTCTTATCGCGAGAAAGCCGGCGGCGGAAGAAGAAACATCCCTCGTAAATATAGAAGGTATAAAAGCCACCCTTTTGATGGAGTGGGCTCTTAAGGGTCGAGCTGGTATCGGACGGTGCGTTCGCCGCAGGATGACCAGAAGGATCGGCTGCGGAGGAAGGGAGAGGAAGCAAGAGGGCGAAGGATGAGGTTCCACTGTAAACGTAGGACACCGACCGTGCTTAACGATTACTACACGGACTTCGTATTTTGTTTAAAAGCCACCCATAAAATGACCATCCGCGGCCTTCTGGCCACATCAAATATCGTTGAAAAAAAAAACACTTCAAATTCTTTAAAAACGCTTATCTAATATTAGAATGCTAGATATTAGGATCAGTTGATTATTTAGTTATTTACTGAGAGTGTAAACTATATTTTCATAAATTTTTTATTCAGTAAATCATAGTTGCAAAAAAAAACAAATTATGGGAAAAAGTTAAGATTCTAGATTGGAGAGATTGCAAACCGATATTTTTAAAATAGATGATTACTTTTCTTTCAATTAATTCTTGTTTATTCTGATATTAATTTGCTTGCGTTATTTCCTTCTTATCTATTCTATCGAAACTAAGCTAATCAACTCTGTTTGATGTAACTTTTAAATGTTCTAAAATATATGAACAGACCACGTATATTCTGAACGATTTGATTTAGGGAAAGAAGCGAATCCTTCCCCATTTCCATTTTACATATATTCGCGACTATTTGTCTCGAGAACCGATTTCCACGGATACTGTACGATGATAGAAAGCATCATCGAAATTCAGAAGGAAACGCCACAAGATATTCCCATTTCCGGCGCGTCGTCTCGGTCATATGGTATTGCGTGTCTTCATGTTTGCTTAAGGATATCAACGAGATGGTGGAGACGTTGCTATACTTGGGGTGAATAACTTATGTTTATTCGCACGCATTTTCATACTTGGCTCCACTTAAAGATGCAATTTTGCACAAAACGCGTGCAAACCAATATGAGACACTTCAGTTAAATAAAGCTGAAATGCTAATGTTTGCTCAGATATACTTATTTCTAAATGTAAAAAAAGTTACGTATTATGTATATCATTTTTCGATTCAATATACTTTGAATCTTTACATGAACATACATGTAAAAACACGTCGCGATTTCGTCTTATTTTAATCTCTTACAATTACAGTTGAGATTAGCATATATAAAATTATACAATATTTATAAGAAATCTTTAAATAACTACTTAAAATAAAGTATAATCAATTTATTATCAGTATGCTGTTAGACTTCGTCACAACAGACCAACTGGATAAATTATTCGATAATAATACTTGTTCGAATCGTGTTTGCGTCGATGTGAATAAACTGGATGATATAAAACGGTATCCGAGCGTAAAAAGAAGCGCATTTACTAACATAGAAGGATGTAGCGCGCATGGGAGAAGCTATTACGTAACCCAGACGGTGCATTTCAACTCACCATTTGCACTTCTACTCGTCTGATCTCCGAAGTCGTAAAAGAAATATTTTGCTAATACATCCTGCGCGCATCATAAACGCGATAGGTGTATGTGTACGCGGCGGGTTAGACATATCGTTGAGACATTATATTTTTGGGAGGCAAACAGCCGCGCAGAGGCTCGCGTCGGCCATAAACCTGTTTTATTTCTACATGGCGCGGTTTTAAAATTCCGCTTCTGGAATAGCAGGATGAAGAGCGTCGGAAGGAGAAGATCGAAGGAGCAGCGGGAAAGGAGCGGGACGAGCGCACGAGCGAGAAAAGACCGCGCATCGACGGTAGAAAGAGGGCCGGAAGAGCGCACGCGGGAATAAAAAATATATATGTACATTACTTTCTCCTCCCCACCCCGTAGTTGTGGATTCACTGGAGCAGCTCATACATATGGGACCAATTTAGTAAAATTATTCAGAAACCGGGAGATTCCAACCGTGCCCACCTATCAACCCTCAAAGCGCCGTAAACGCGTATCATTGTCAAAGGATTTGAGAGATTTCGTGAAGTAGGGAAAGGACCGCGTCGGCCCACCGAATGGGCCGGTAAAATAGGGTATTAAGCTTTATACAAAATGTTCTCGACGTTTATACGTGGACTACCACTCGTCACTTCTTTCAGACTTCTATGAGATTGATTTGTTCCTCATGATCGTTCCTTTTTTTCTTGTATTAAGATTCTCTCCATAATGTAAGGAATAGATTTTTTTCTATTTTATGTTGACTAGTGATGATGGACGCGCGCTTCGCACACGAAATTTCTCATTATTATATAATGAAACATAATTTTTGTAAAGATTTAAGATTAAAAATTTTTTAATTCTTTAATCCTTTTCGATAATCTAACGAACTGTCACACATCTCAACGCTAAAGTGAGCCAAGCAAGAGAACTAATCAGCATCGCGGAAAAGCTGCGACAATTAAATCTCTACATCTCCTTTCTAAGAAAGGAAGAAAGAAAGATATGACTTACGTATATGGTATTGTATACTTATGTAAACGCTGTGTATACGACTTATGTATATGCTATTTTTACATCGCTATTTTTGCTCGCTATTGCATTTTGCATGCTATTTTTGCTTCGTCACTTTTTAAACAGTAAAGCAAAAAAATTATTTTTAAAAGCAAAAAATAGCAAAATATTAGCAAATAATTTTCATGTTTGATTAGTTATTCTCGCAATACGAAGTGAGCCAAGCGAGAAAACTAATCAGCCTCGCGGAAAAGAAACAATACTTCGAGACTTTCGAATATCGATTTAACACGTCTTTTTTAAGAGTGAAAAAACACAGAAACATCGATAAAAAAAAGGTAAATTTTACATGCGTTAAGAATAGTCTAATAGATATGTGACAATACTTGAATTATCCTGTACTGGTCTTCGTTCTTTAGTTGCGCTGCGAAGACACACACACACACAAATGTAAACTAAATAAACAAAGCAATGTGTGAAAGGGCAGAGATCCGGGATTCCAAAAAGTAAACTAAAGAATTGAGAAGCGTCTAGGCGTGTAGGAAAAGTGAGAAGAACGGTGATGCTGAGTGTGAGAAAGAAAGATACACGGAAGAGGGTTAGAGTGAGACAGAAAGAAAACCCCCGCGGGTCACTCGTCCGACTTTGCGAAATAAAAACTCGCTTTACGCGGAGCTTTTATTGCGGGTACGGCGTTTCTTTTGTATCCTTTTGGACACGCGCTACAGTGCCTTTCAATCGGTTCAACGAATACATAGTTCTCCAATGGTCTCGTTGGGAATACCATGCTTTCTCTCTTTTTTTTTTTTGTTAACAACTATCTTCCACTTCCTACTATTTTCTTCTTTCGTCTCTTATTTGTATCCCATCTCTTAATACTCCTTACCGCCTTCACTCAACAAACAAAACATCTTAAATGCCTTTTATAACAAGGCTATTTACACTGTCATAAGATCACCGTGTTGGTTTTTGTTAATAATAAAAATTTCTGACTAGATTAAATATTTTACTATGTAATTAACGCAATTTTGAACATAAAAAATTATAAGTATTTTTGTAAGTTCTTTGAAAACATGTGCAATTTATTATTTTAGAAATATGTTTTGAAAATTATTTTATTGCGATTCTTTAATTGGCATTATCTTTTTATCTTCTTTTAATGACATAGGAAATATATTTAATTTCCATTTAGAAAAAAAAACATAAAAACAAACTCTTTCATCAAAATATAATTATCTATTAAATGCTTTTTTCAAATATATGTGTCATACATCAAATGTAGTCAAATGATATAATTTTAACTTATTTTTAATTTGTAATAAATTTTAAATTTATTATAGAATATTTTAAAACCAATTTTTATAATACAAATACAGAGTGAGCGTAATAAACATATTTTTATCCAGTTATTTAATTTGAAGGTTCTAGATGATCTTTCAACATTGTGCTGACAACTTTATAGAGTACTTGGCTTTGGAGAACGTAGATATTAATTTTTCATGGTTAATTTACCGATTAATTTGCCAGGAGGAAAAGTGGTTCTTACATCGAGTTGAAGAAGCCCTGTCAAGAGCACTGATTGAAATATAGGGTAGGAAAGCCTCGGGCCGCGAATTCAAGGGTGGAATATCGAAGATCGAGAGGAATGTGATGCGCATGATTTAAATTACCTAACGTAGTTTGCTTTAGGTCTCAAATTGCAGATCTTTTTTTCATTGATGGTATTTTATTATCAATCTTTTATATTTGTATTAATATTTTTCTCTATCATTTATTCATACTATAATGCAATTCGTTTAAGTACGAATGACATTTAATCGATAAACAATTGACATCCTGTCACATTTTCTTTACTTTAAACGATTTTCAATTCATAATGTTGTTATAATCATTGCAAGTTGTTCTACGTTTTTTAACTGTCTAATCATTAATTTATAAATTTGTACTTATACTGATTAAGATTTGACGCAATTTCTTCATCGTTTTTTGAGCGTGTATATATGTCTGTATATATGTACTCATGTATGTATGTATATACAATTTATATACATATAAAATATATATATGAACAGTGTTTGCGGCAAAATTCGCAATTAAACCGTACGTAGACACCCTTCGCGCTATATGTACTCTAGACGCGAAGTGCAGGTAAAACCCGTTTATTTTGGAAATTGCGTTAATTTGGCGAGTGCAGACGGACTGATTTCGTGAGTGACGTGGCAATCACTGCGCAATCACCGAGAACGAACGAATCGCAGAAATGGAATTGCCGTTTCTCTATATATGAATGCGACAAACGCAGGCACATCCGTTTTAACAATCGTACATGCGAGATAATGATGCACCATGATAAATGCGGTAGGTACAGGACATTCTATGTCACATTCAACACCTTTCAGACTTTTAACTAGTTCTACATATATACAGCAAGTCTCATATGCTACGTTGTTACGTGATGCATTGTATCCCGTCATAATATTGTGATAATTTTTGTAAAAGAATCTCTCTCTCTCTTTCGTAAAAGGGATATGAGAAAAAACTCAGAGTAAAGAATATGATATGAAGAAAGTATTTACTATGCGTGCAAAACACATATGGACAACATATCTGGACGTAATTTATCAATTAACTCATCAAAATTTTTTGCATGATAAATCTGACGACCGCGTAGCCTAGCGCAAAAGTCCTACTAATTACAAAGCCGAGTGGCAGAACAACAGGCTGTGGTAACCAGGAGTGGCAGGAGGTTACCAGAAAATTCAAAGTCTCATCCTAATAATTAATCATCTATTAATTGGCAAGAAAAGGTATGCGTCATCCTGCGAAATTACTTGATCTTGAAGAGGCGAATCTCTCACGTACGTAAGTTAAACGGCCCTACTCATTATTTATAATTAATTAATATCCGCTCATTTGCGTATTAATTTCCACGCCCTCAATGCCTGTACGTTGAAAATAACGAATATTGTTGCACACTTTAGGATGATAAATGCGAGGACGACTATGTGAAATAGATCTTAGTTTTGCTGTGGGATGTATGGAATTCATATTATAGGAGAAACAAAGATTTACGCTGTGAGACAATTAATTTTATCCGTAATGCTGTGACATCTGTATAGTATGCAAATTGTGATTGATTACATGAGAATATCTCTGAAAGCACAGACATATTCGATGGAAAAAATATGTTTTCTTCAATTTCAAATATTATCGTGATATTATCACGTTTTAAATAATCATTAAATTGTTATTTTTTTATGTATACTTTATGTACATGTATGGCCTACAAATTATTTAAATTTTAATGTGATAATTTCGTGAATTTACCGTTAGCCAAATAAAATCATTTTGCATATGAATTGCTTCATTTATCATGTTTTGTTGCATAAATGCTACAATATATCAACAAGTAATAACTTGATAATATTTGAAATACGCTCGTATTAGTCCAGACAAAGTTAGTTAACTCAATTCGGTATTGATATCTCGTTATTGGAGAAAAAAATAATGCGTTTAATATTTTATCAATATTGAATTTTTGTATAACTTTCTATGCTTTAATACTTCTCTCTCTTTCTCTTCTTTTTTTATTATTATTTGAATAATAGTACTTTCTAATAATTTCTTTAATAAGAAATATTGATCAATGTTGACTTTATTTTTTATTATATATAAACCATTGTGAAACAATTCTCAATATATTTATCTTTTTGCGCTTTATATAATAAGAAAGCTTTTATGATACTAATTGATGTAATTCTAGACAGAGAGATATTAAGTCACGAACAATAATTGAATAGATATACGTTGGATCATTAAAGTACATTATGTATTTTCATCATGTTATATGTAACTTATTATCATATTAGAACGATTTTCACATCTATGATTTTACAATCTAACGATCCAATCTATAAATGTGATGTGAGAACACATGTAGCTAGTTTTCAATTTGTGCTATTCCATAAGAAGATTCCATAGTACAATATGCTTTTTGTGAAATCAAATCAATCGCACATTATTTGCTACTACATCTACCCTTTCCGTTAAAGAAGCAGACAGAAAGAGCGGCGATCACGAGGAATTGTAGGAAAATGAACAAAGAAAAAACGTGAGGAGCTAAAGATCGAAAAAGATAGATCTACTCGTATCAGTTCAGAACACTCGTAAAGCGTCCAAGACGAGGTAGAAAATTTATCAAAAGGAAGCTTCTGGATTCTGGATAATATCTCACTTGTTAAAGAATTTAACCCATTATTTATTCAGCGATCTAATATATGCAAGTATACATTAAAAATCTTTTTATTTTCAAAAAGAATGAAATTCTTTAATATTAAAATTAATAAAAATCAATACAAAAAATATAATGTCATTTGTAAGCGTTTACTAAACTTATTAATGACAAAATTGTTTAGTAAATATACAAAATATATATTTAGTAAATATACAAAAACATACAATATAAAGGCACGATCGCGAGTGGAGTATAACGAGAAAAAAATTTTTATTGCTTTGGCTACTGGTGTGATTGGAATCTTTGTTCATTACTTCAAACATTGGCCTAAAAAAGTCGCTTTATTCTATTCCTCCAATGTTCTCATGGAACCAGCGTTGTACCTTAACTGCACGGACGTGTTTCACGTTGAAAGAATCAAAGGGTAGGTAGCCTGAAGGCGGGGTTGAATCTAACCTTCTCCACACAGCAATTTACTCCGAAATCATTTACCCTCCTACCGTCCATGATAGAGAGAAAAAGCAGAGCGGAGAAAGACGAAAAGAAAGGGGTACGACGAAGAACGGGGAGGGGGGAGCATTCGAAAAATTGCGTCAGTAAATTTTCGTGGCAACTACCATCATTTACCTAAACTCCGAGGAGCTATTGTGAGGCAGAGATAGAACCAGCCTCGCAGAATCACGAGGACAATTGTTTTCCCACTACAGCAGTAAGCAGAACTACTGAAGCTGTGCTAAATCGGTTCAGAGATGTACAGTAATTGTTTGCAATTATTGGCTTGCCTAGGGCCAACTTAGAGATCACTTTTATTTACGCATTACATTGTTACCATAACTTCGATTTCACTCATTTTCCGCCTCGTCATTTATCCTTTTTTATAAACCACCAATATATTTTCTGTAATATTATATATATTGCATATTTTGGATTATATAATTGGTTTGCTTTATTATTAAATTCAAATTTAAAATTAACTGCTTAATTGATCATAATGTTATTAGGATCGCGTGGCAAAATTAAATTCCTGAAATTAATTTATATATATATATAATTATTAAAAAATGAAAGTAATATATGATAAAAAACCGAGTGACTTAAAGAGAACTTTTATTATTAAACCATATCGAATGTAATCATAAAATTTATTATTATTAGTTTAAATTAGTTTTTTAATGCATCTCTTTATATTGATATTTTTGATAATTTCGTAATTTATGAATTACAATGAAATGATTTGATCAAAATAGATATTGGTAAATTAGAATTTTTTAACTTCTCTCTTATGACTAAATTTACAATATTAGAAAATTCAAAATCGGTATTTAAAGGTTACAGGATTCATATACAGTTAAAAGGTAAAAAAAGAAGAAGATGTGAAATTGTAAAATGCAAATAGAAAGGGAAATATTACGGAGTATATCTATATTGCGCATGTAGTGTATGCTCAAATACGTGTAGTAACGAGACCCTCCATATTCATGGTGTACAACATGGTCGCACAAATTTAATTTCCAAAGCCTTGCTCGCTCATCTCTTCAAATACGGTTTCCTTCACTCCATATATATTGTCTGCTTCCATCTTTTCTTTCAGTTTTTTAGTAGTTTTTTTCTCTATTACAGTTAACAATAAAATTTGAATGAAAGTTATAATGAATAAATGTATTAAATTAAGGATAAAACTATTTTAAATATTAATAAGTAAAGTAAAAAGCATTCTCCGGCGAACGGTAAATGAATAAGTTGCGTGGTTTAAAATGTAATTTCTCGTTAGTTCCATCATATATTTTAATTGTTAATTTCATTATCGCGAGTTATTTAGACATTTAAATGTATAAACTTTAAATATGTAGCTGGCAAAAGTTTAACTGTATTTTAGATATATTATCTTAGAAGAAAAGTAAGAAATTTTAATATAGAACGAATTTAATGTAGAATTTAATATATATAGAGTTAGCCAAGGTGAATGAATGGCCCTGTTAGTAAAATATCAACACTTTGGAATATATCCACACTCATCCGCAGTATCCAAAACCAACCTTTGTCTTGACTTATATTTTGAGTTATAAACCACTTACTTATAAACCACTTCCATATGGCGTAAGTTTTGAGAATAATATATTTTACTATACTTTTTTTAAAATTACTATTATTTTTCTCATACTTATTCATATTTAATTTCTTATGACGTTTATTATTTCATATTATAATATAATATACTCGATATTGAATATAATTAAAAGTATGTACATTATATGATTTGTACATTCTTTTATCATCTAATGAAGAAAACAATATAATTATTTTCAAAATATTATATAAATATTATAAAAAAATATAAATTTGTATTATTTTTTAAAATTTACGTCATCTTATTCACTTGAATTTAACTAAATTACTTCTCTGCATGCATTATTATATATTATTGTACTTTATATCACTATTATTGACACTAATAGAATGAAAAAATATTAACAATCATCACAAAGTATTATAAATAACATTCAAAGTAATTGAATGATTTTTTTATTTAAGTTTGCCAGCACGACGCCACTGTAAGAATAATACTCTGTAAGATAAGAGCGGGCATCGGGGATTTGTCGACTATCTAGAATCAATTCTGTTACAGTAGTCAGCCTCTCCACAGTAAGTTAGAAGGGAGACTCACAACCTTTAGCAGCGCCAGTCTGTCGGCTGTGTCAATAGCTGATAGCATTAGCGGCACCTATTCTGAAGCTATATCATATATTAGAGTTCCAAAGGTTCGATATGGATAAGTAATAAAAGCAGAGATACACAGAGATCTCAAGATTATGCCTGCGCTTAATCAGAAATACTATACGATATGTGTAAGAAACTTATAGCGGGATTAAGAAAATAATAGAAAGATGTTAAAGGAGAAAGGAAAGATGTTATGTTATCAAGCGTGTTATATTCTTAAAGAGTATATTAAATTATAAATAAATATTATACTACATATATATTAATTTTGATTAATAAATATACTGTATGTTTGTTAAAGCATTCATTTTAAATCTATGATTAATTAAACAAAATGTTACGGTTGAAAATTCGTGGATATATTATATCTCATGAAATATCAAGGAAGTAATCAAAATTAAGAGCAGTGCTCGCGATCGATTTTCTATGTATGTGCATTCTGCATGAAAAAAATTTCCGGAAGATTACTGTAATAAACGCGGAATTCAAATATTGAAATAAAGTCTGTTGAATTAATATTCAATATTATGCTGGATGCTTTTTAAAGCTACCTTCGCACACTGGTGATATTACGTGTTTGAAACGGAAGAGCAAGAAGCAGCTATTAAAGGTATCCAGCCACTTTTTGCCAGCGGAAATTGAACATTTCTCGATACGCGAATATTCGAAGAGCGCGATCCAATCGCGGAAAACCGAGGTTTCCGGTCTTCGACGCTGGCCGGGGGCGACGATATTTTTCCATCGCGAGCTACCGACCCCTCTAAGCGAACCATGGCGCGGAAAATATCCAATTTGGTACACCGATTCCGGCTTAACCGTTCGGACGTGGCCGAAGGCTGTTTTCTCGCAAACGTCATAGCTGGTCACTATAAATATGCCCGAATAGTGATAGATATATGCATATCATTTCCTTAAATTTCCACAGTATTTCGCAACTATGTATTTTTGTGCATGATGCATAATTAAAGTGTGGCCGTTATATTCGTACATATAAATTATGATATAAATTATCAAAATTTATTAAATTTTTTTAATAATAGGATTAGTATGTTAATTATAATGTAAAATTATTAATTTAGCATTTTCTTAATATATCTTCCTAATGTAGGTATATTCGTAATTTATAAATATCACGAAATATAAAACATTTAGTAAATATAATTATTATATCTGTAAATAAAAAACTTGAGAATTGTATTCGTATTTCATATGCCCGAGGTATGGTCTAGTGTTTTCATTTGTCAGCGTTTAACAATCAGAATATATATTGAATTTAAACCTTCAGTGCGTACCGCGACGTATTCATGCAGAACAAACTTTTGCAAATAGAAACGGTTCTCCGTAGTAAAATTATGTATTTTGCAAAACGGCAAATACAATAACGTGATTGTTTTTTAAACAATTGTTCAACGTATCTCACAGGCCACTGGTATTTTCGTAGCGAAAGAGTTTGTTGGTTTTTTCTCATTCTGTTTGTTGTGCAGTGAATTTCAATACGCAGTGATCAGCATATAATAACATAAACATAGTTCAAAGGTATATCTTTTACAATTTATTTCGTTTAAATTACTTATTTTATTAAACTGCTTATTATTTTATTTTTTGTAAACATTTCTTTAATTATTTAATTTATTTTCTCTTCTGCTTTAAAGTAAAATAGAAATACTTTCTATTTTGTATGACTAGAAAGAAAGTTTGGAAAGCATTTTATTTATTTAGCAGAAGCTAAAGAAAGAATATGTGAGGCGGAAATAAAATATATTTAAATAATAAAAAAACGAAAAAAAGACAAAGTAAATATAGAAAAATGAGAGATTGATATAAATTTTTAAAAAATCATATTCTCATTATTTTATTGGACAAATATATTATTTAACGTATATTATTATTTTATTTACGTGGTTTTTAAACTTTTGCATTTGATTATTCATATTTTTAATGGATTTTATTGCATACTAACGATGAGAAATCACTCCATTTCGTTGTTCAAACTTTTGATCAGCCGTAATTCAGTAAAGAAAATAAAAGCCTCGTTTTCTTCATCACAATTCTTTTAATATCGACAAATGCTGTCTAAAGCTGGCTATAAAGCAAAATATGTTACGCAACGTCGATATCTCGAAAATTTGTTGTTTTTAATGTATGGGAACTGCGATAGATTACGGCATCGTGTTGCAGGCATACTTAATGATATCGTGAAAGCTGCTCTTTACCGGTTCCAGTTCGCTAGCCGCCCACGATAATAGAATTCAGCTCCATAATCCTGTGCTTTACGAGTGCCGTCGGAGGCAAAGATGGCAGGCGAAACGAGGGATCTGGTGAGAAGGAGAATGAGACAAGAAGGGACGAAAGACGCGTGAAAAAACAAAGGGCGAGCGATGGGCAAGGGGCTGCGGAAAGACGATGGTAGAGAAGCTTGTTTTCTTGGGAGATAAAAATGTTAATTTAAAAATAAGGCGCTAGTTGGGATTAATAGGGTAATAAAAAGACTCGTTCCCCGAGAGCATTTTTCTTCCTCTCCTCTTCTACTACGTTTCCGTCTACCGCCTGTCTCCGGCTGCGAAATAGGATAATTTAGTATTATTGCAAATTAGGGAGCCAGAATGCCACGTTGTTTGCGAATAATAAAGGTCGTCCCGCGGGATGTCGGAAATCGGATGAAGAAGATCAAGTTACTTTCAAGGGGCTGCCTTAGATGTCGAGCGATGATCAATGCTATGATATCACAAGAGGACACTCCGCATATCGACGAAACTTTGATAAAGTCGAATATGTGACGTTATGTACCTACACGTCAATATGTACACTATCATTTCCTCCTTCCTTATTTAATCTACTTAATTGCTAACTACATGATGTTATATTTTGCTTGATATAAGTAGTATGAATTTGTCATTAAAAAGGGACTAATACTTGTACATAACGTAAAATAATAGTAGCAAGTAGATATAACGATTTCTCTTTATTTTATAAATCATTTCGTCATTTGAAGAGAAATATCTGTGTTTGTATATATGATAGACTTGTACGCATGTGTTGTTTATTAATCATTTTTATATCAAAAATGTGTTTCCAATTATAATATGCTAGTCACACACAAATGCAATAAGAAAATAGTATAATAGCAACGCAATTTATTTACATAAAATTTTCATCTTTATAGCGATATGTAATCTGTTTAGAACTTTGTGCACTCGAAAAACTTTATTAACGAGAAATTCGCGGCTTAGCTTGGAAATATCGACACTACAGCATGATCTTATTTTGCCTATTGTGAGAACGCGTTATTGAGGTCTCAGGTGGATTTTTATATTTCGTTCGTAGCCGGGCGAGAAAAGTTGTAACAACCCTAGCTCTCGAGGGAGCGCAGGACACGAGTCCACGGAAAGTGACTTCTTGGTCCCGCTGCCACTCCGCGGTACGGAAAGTATAGGGCGAGAGGTGCAGGAGCAGGTAGGCGGCGTCGCAAAAACGGCAGGCGAAGAAGCACAGACGAAGAAAAAGGAGAAGGTGATGGAGAAGAAGAACAGTTTCCGGATAGGGACAGTGAGGAACTTGGAATGCAGTTTTCGCTTGTACTTCGAGTATGGGGGTATCTTACCCTAGGTTGCCGAAGCAGGTAGCCTCGGCTTTGTCGGCGGGGTTAACTTTTAGTGCCACCCTTGTCTTGTGCAATACAGAAAAGTAGCGGATAGATATCTACACTGACTTCCTCTTACCTCCTCCTCCGCCTCTTCCCCCCTCTCTCATTCTCTCTCTCTCTCTCTCATTTGATACTCAAATGCTGCGACAAAGTATAGGCAGCACTGTAGGAATAGGTGGCAGAAGGGGTAACATTTTCGTGCTTCGAGAAAAGCGAGCCACGAGCTGTTTGCTATTCAGGCCGCGATCGGTGCTATCTGTTTATTCCGAAACAAGCGCATCTCACGAAACAGTCTGCCTCCTCTTTCCCTACGCTCGCTCTTTCCCGATCCGATGCGGTGTATCCTCCCCGTGCCCGCTTTTTCGTACCTGTCTTTATCTATCTATCTATCTATCCGCCTCTATGTCTCTTTATTTCGGTCTACCTGTCTCACTTTCGTGGCCGCCGTATCTCTCTTCCCGCAACGCCCCGCGCTCGCATGCCTGCCTACGTTTCTCTTTTATAAAATTGATCGCACCGACGAAACCGAAGAAACACGTAGTATGGGACGTAACACGAGAATATAGGGTGGGCAAGCACGGAAACGTCGACCGGCTGTGACAGCAGATGGGTGTCGCCGAGCACCGGCCTGACCAGACATCGATACTCACCACTTTGACACTCGATCGGGGAATCCCTCGAGACTGTTTGAATCACGTGATTCGTATGGTATGGTAAATATATATCTTTCCTATCTGCGAATATTAAGCACAAGGTATTAAAAATATAAGTGGCTATTATATGCACACGTATATATAGGATATTTACATGTTAATACTCATGTTAAACGTAATTATGTTCTTTATAATTTGCTTTTTACGTTTTATAAAATATTTGTGCAATTATTTTATCATTTTGTAGTGTTACTTGAATAACACTACAAAATGAAAGTATAAAGAATAATTAAATTATATATATTGCATATATGTATAAAATTACTATGAAATGCTCGTAAAATGTATCTATTTTATATTTATAACGTAAGTATATATTTTTTTAAGCTAGATATACCACAATAAAAATATAACATAACTATATATAATATAAAAATCATGTTCTAAATATCATAAAAAAAATCTTTAAAATTTATGAAACGCTGCCTTTGTATTTCTATACCTCGGTTTTCTATATCAATAATGTATATCCGTCTTTACCTTCTCGTGCGCGCCCGAAAAGAAACATGAAAAATATAGAAATACGGAACATACGAATGGCCAGTCGGTAGTTTTTACGGACCAAGCATCGAAACCTAACTATCGAAAGACGAAAGGAGCTAAACTTGTCCATTGAACTTGTAAGAAGCCACTGGAAGGCCACGCACGTGACCGGAGAGCCAAGCACGCGCGGTGAAACTATTGTCCGCGTCCTACAAAGCTGCACAGAAGTGATGAGAGTACGAAACGAGCGAGATAGAAAGAGAGGAAAGTGGTTGAGAGGAAGAAAGAGAGAGTGAGTGAAGGAGAGAGAGAAATTCGCTTTCTGGCGGACAGAGAGCTCACGTTCTGATTAAATTCTCAGAGAATTTAGGTGATTCCAAGTAGATTCGATTGAAGGCATTTCATAGACGAACAGTCACGAATAAGGGGCAACAAAGGTGCGTTTGTCAGGAGGAAAATATCCGAGCTTAACACTCTGTAGCATCGCTTCGTATCCGCTTAACAGAAATTTCCAGCATACCGCGAATGCTTGCAGGCTTGTCTTCGCGGAGATTATAAGTTTTTAAATTGGAATTTTATATTCTTGCGAGTCAAGTAATAGCTTCATAGTGAAAAATTATCACTCGGACAATTACATGGCCACAGGGTGGTAGGGGGTTTCATTACGTTTCTTCGTTTCATGTCACAAAAGAGTAAGCGTTATAAATCATTTTATTCTCATTGCTCTCAACAAAAACTAGCAATTGTTTCGGTAGATTTTTTTTTGCCAGACTTTTAAATTTAGGCGGAGATTTTAGACTGCCGTGCAGATCTGTCAATACGGTTAAAAAATGGCCGAGATATATGTCCACACGGGCATTTTATGCAAGTCAGTGATCACGTTCATGCCGATCAACCTATGGAAAAAGAATCGTTTTCTTTATCACTCCCGATGGACTATCGCGATGACAGGTTATAGAATAAAAACGGTCGGCCGAACGGCCGTGCAGGAATGAACAAATAGCTGACATTCAAACCGGGAGAACGCAGAAAACTAAATCAATGGACCAACCGAACTTGAATACACCCACGATCGGAACTGGGCGCTACGCTTTCACGCAAGGAAAAGCCGCGTGTACGAAACAATCGATGCCGCTCGCCGTGAATCATGCGAATGGTTCTAACGATGACGCGAATGTAAAAAGGTCACGTCAATCCGTTGACGGTTTGAAAGGGATGTGAAATATGGGTTTCAAAGAAACCGCCGGGCGCGCGCGTGCATCGCGCCCGCGCCGTTTATTTTAATAAACTTCCCTTTCTTCCTTTTTCCGCGACAGAAAAGTCTCGGTATAACAAAATTTCCGGCCGAACCCGAGCCCATCATATACTTCATGTTTGTCGGGAATCTGTCGGAAAGATAAACAGGAGCAAAAACCTGACACTAATATTCGTGCTTGCGCCGTAATTGGATATTGCCTGGCTGAACTAGAATTTTAATTTCGCTAACTCGCGCCGGATCGATACTGCCGTTCTCCCCTTCGGTCCAGCGAACGGCCGGATCCCCGAGCGAATTATTGTTCGTACTGCGAACTTTGGAACGTTTAATCCAAATTCACGCGAGGAAAGTTTCGAGAAAAATGAGGCGACTAGAAGAATATTCTCTCCCGCATACTACACTCACTATTTTCACTCTCGTTCTTCCTTCTCGTTCCCCTTTCATTTTCACATTTCCGTATCATTCCGTTTCCTATTCCACCGTCTGACCCTCTCCTCTATTTTCCAGTTGTCTCCATTTTTTGCTCTTACGCCATTCTCCGCCGACCAAGTGAGCGCCGCGTGAAAGCTGAAATATGCTGACTTTTACAGACCGATGCAAGGGCAGACGAGAAAATGAAAGACATGGAGGGACTAGACCACAAAGGCTGCGGTCGGCTCGATTTTACTGGCAGACATGTCCTCGGCAATTATCGAACTTTTAAAGTCCGAAAGGGCCTCGTTACTTGTTACCTACCGTCAGACGCGTTTATTGTAAAAAGTGTGGGTGTTTAATACCGTTGTTCGTTTACGCAAATAAAATTACAATTACAAAAACACATTTGATTTATCCAAATCTGTAATAAACCATCAAATAAAAAGAAATATAATGCTTTGAATTAAGAAAAAAACTTTACTATTTAAAAAGATAACTATTCAGCAACAAGAATATTACAACTTGAATTTACATTGCTTTTTTTAAATAATAAATTATATAATTGAGGATGTTATGTATTGTTCTTAAAAAGAAAAAAATATTTATTACACAACAAACAGTTAAAAATCATATTTATGAACAGTTTCTATTTCTATTATTTTGTCTCGTAAAAGATACGTAAATTAAATTACATTTTCTCTCTTTAGGATTCTCATCATATACCTGTCGTTCTAATGTGTCTTACGTACCGTTACTAATTCGCCTGCCTCGGCGAATCTAAGCGCGAAATTGCACGCTTGAGTAGGTAGACAGAAATATATACATGTGCGACGGAATGCACGTCCCTAGTTTGCAAACTAATCGGCAATTCTCTCTTCCGAGTGTTATATGCATGGGCGTGGGTTGAAGCGGTATGGACGGTTGGCCCCGGGCGAGATGCATGCATATTTGGCAGCCGGGGCAGACTTGTACTCCGATATACCTTGTACCAGTAACGGTTCGGTAACGGCCCTGATATGCAAATATATTCATTACGTACCTCGGCCATATCCCCTTTAACCTCCGACTCCTCCGCGATGGCCAAAAACCTCGGCGGTAAAGGCGCAATCGTGTCAGCCGAAGGCAAAAAGACTATCCCACATGTATTCTACGACTGTCTTATATTCTAATGACACTGCGCCAAATGAGCGTACGAAATTGACTTTTTACATAATTTCAGTGGCACATGAAATAGACAAGACTTTTTATTAATGCTTCGCGTATAGTTGACAATGTGTATTCTTTAAATACGTCGTTACCCGAACGAGAAAAGTTTATTAATATCGTGACTGATTAATGCATATTGTTAGAGTAACAGTTTTTTTTATTAAATTTCACACTAATAGAAACGGCTAAGTTATAAATTGCCCACACTTTAGAGTCTAGTCATGATACACGCACAAAGTCGAACACGTGTTCACGAGTAGTCTGGAAATGGTGTGTGAGCGGCTAGCAAACTTTGGCGTGAAAGCCGCATATACACTAACACGGACATGTGTTTGCGTTTATATCGTAGCAAAATTTCCTCAAGTTTCTCATTTCTATTGAGAACCATCTTATGGTTTAATTTATTTATCTGATAATTACATTATATATTTATTCTCATATTCTCATTTCACATATTCTCATTTCTATTGAGAACCATCTTATGGTTTAATTTATTTATCTGATAATTACATTATATATTTAATTCGCGATTTTATAAATTATTGAAAATTATAGATTTGACAATAAGTCTTTTAATGTAAAAATTATAGATCCAATAGAGAAAAATTTAACAATAAGTAAAAAATAGTCTTTTCATATTATCTTATTAATATGAAAATATATTCTTCTATTTGTATAAAATATAGTATTTTTTTCAAATAATGAATTTCGATTTTCTTCTCTAAAATAGTTCGGAACACTTCTTTCTGCTGTTACGGTATGCGAAACACGACATGCGCCATTGATTTCCAGATTCTGATTTAGATAAAACGATGGCGTATACACTCACCGTTAATTTTCTCACGCATATGGGTACGTTAGCCGGAATTAACGATGTAAGAGTTGAAATGTATCGGAAGATAGTTTCGTTTGTTCTCCAAATGAACTAACGACATCGCGAACAGAGAAAAGTGACAGAGATGTACGAAAATTGAGGCATGGAGGTGAGAACATAGTTTGAGAAAATCAAAGAGAATTGAAAATCTACTTTCTCAAGCGATGTTCTGCACCGTGTAGCCTGAAATCTTTTCTATTGTTTTCTTCTTTTTGTTATTTCTTTATCGGGCTATCCGTCCCGTCTTACGATGTTGTGCGCGAATACACGTCGCGCCGAAAGAAAGTGGATCTTGTGCGAGAAAATATCTGTAAGCCGATGCTTAAAATAGTTCGTGCCAAAACTCGAAAGGAAGCAACCCGTACAAATGTTTCACTTTAGAACTTTGGAGATCTCGAACTGTTGCATCGATGCGTGGAAAAGGAACAAGTGGCGTAATTTATTTTTATTGAATTTTATTTTATACTGCATTTAATTTACATTTTGGAAAAAATACACATCATATCGAAAAAAATTATAAAACATGTAATTTCTAATATGATGCAGTGTATTTATTATCTTTAATTATATTAGTTTTATTAAATTAACAACTTGAAATATATGTTTGTTAAAATTAAGTTTATAGCGTATCTAGTATCTAGTGATGAATAATGATTATTTTATATTTTGAATATGACATGACGAACAACATTCCGTATACATTTTTTAATTACATAATCGGAAAACGAATACCTTATCGTGCCGTTGAAATACTCCGACTTTACGCTAGCGATGAGGAAGTTCTGGGTGAAACTTTTTCACTTCGCGAGATAGTTCCTGCCGAGTTAATAACAATATTTCCGAGTAAAGTTTTCTATTTACAGAAACTGTGAGAAATTTAGAAGATCTTGGTATAAAAATGTTAGAATACGAGATACGAAGCTCAAATAAAGTATAAAATTATTTATTATAATAATCTGATTTTTTTAGATATAAAGAAAGAAAATTTAAAAATGTCATTGTATATTTTGTACAAACATTTTTTTATCAGTGAATATCTAATTATTTAGTTTAAATATAAATTGCATTTTTAATTTTACATTTAATGGAATCGTTTTTTTCAAATTTTTTCGCAATTGTAATTATATGCAATCAATTGTTCGAATTGTACTAGCAATTTGAATCTTATTTATCGTAAAATCTCGTCGGTTATACACTCGTAGTCTTATCTACATCCCAGCTGTGCTTCGTCCCGATTTCGACCACCGGGAGAGAAGTCGCTGTGTGCAGAAGGGAATCTTGCCCAAGCTGCCGTCGGCCTCAAGGGAGTTTCGACTAATTTCCCGTAGGTCCAAGTCGAAATAGACCGTTAACACCCCCGTGGAAGTGTAGAACACAAATGTAAGGCGAGGGAAGGTAAGCGCTAAGGGCGAGGACGAAGGAAGACGGAGAAACTGAAGCGGAACGATGCATAAGATAACTATAGGGTGAGAGAAGAGGACAGAGCGAACGAATGAGTAGGAGAGCGATGTAAAATAAGGGGAAAAGAGCGGGGGGAGAAATTCCAGTAACGAGACGCGCCGAGGAGAAATTCTCAGGATGAAGGTGGATAAAAGTGAGGAAGGGCCGGGTGTCTCCAGTCAGACTGAAACTTGCCCCTTTGACTCCCGGATTGCGCGTTCCTTTCACCATCATCCACCCTTCCCGTCAACTACCCGTAACGACCGGAAATTTGGAAACTTGACACTACGAAGCAGATTGGCATGGTTCTTGCGAGGTCACTTCGGAGTTTCTCTACCGGACATCACTTTACCCGCGAATGAAATTGTTCTACCGTACAACCCTGTTGTCACTCAACCCTGCTTTCCTCACCATTCAGTCTCTGTTCTATTCTCTTTTCTTTATCGTATTTAATTCTTCATCGTCATTAATCATTTTTTCTCTCTTTCTTTCTCTCTCTGTCTGCAATTTTAATTTTTTATCGTTATGTATGCTGGCATGTACAATCTATAACGATGTATTATTTTAATAATATATGCAAAAAGGTAGAAAACGATGGAATTAGAAAGAAAAAGAAAAAAAAGAAAGACTGAAGAAAGAAACCATCGTGTGTCCAAAAGAGCATTTTATAGCAGCATGATGGAAATACAATGGCACTCATTTCATCAGTGCACGGCATCGTGCTCCCCGTCTTCCCCGGCTTTCGCACTCTCTCTTGCCCACCTGCGTAACTGGAAATTTTGCATAAATATACTATAACTATTGTTTCGCCAGAGCCATTGGTGAGAGCGCTTCTGGTTATTTATGGCTGTGGGTTAATGAATTTCTCCTTTCAGACTCGATTTATTGGCTAATCAGCCTTGCTCGATGCCAACTTTTCTTCGCAAATAAGTTATAACGGAACCGCCAAGTGAAAGAAAGTACGGGGGTTTGAGACTGTACAATCACTTTATGACAGGAACGCTATTGAATTTCAACTTGTTCCGTTATTGTTAGCTCTTTTTTAACAAGTTAGAAAAGATGATGAAAAGGGATGAAGGATCGTAACTTTGCCTTAAAGCATAAAGTTATATAATTTAAGTCCTATAATTTTTTAATATTAACTCCGTACCTTTAGAATTGTAACATAGATATTCTAATGTAGTTTGCAACTTTGACAAATATATTATGTTTAAATATTTGCAGAAAAGATTAAAAATTAAAGAGCAAGTTGCAAATTATAATAAACATATTTGTATAAACGAACATATATTTGATGAGTGATTATTACATGCTTTGATGCAAAATTGCATACATCAATAATTACCATTGCCTTGATAATTTATTGAATATCGCAGCTATTTAAGTATTAAAATAATGAGTTTCGTTTTAGACATTACAACGCAGTTAGAATTTTATTCAGGGGATATCAGGAAACGTTTTACGGCTATTAAACCGCGATCTTGAGAAATTAACCTTTCATGACTCAACTGTTTTCGTATCCTACATATACAATTTGGTATTGTATTTGTCTCGCAAAGCATGTATACATATAGTTGAATGTCGTGTGTTGAAAAAAACGTTTTATACTTTTTAATAATTATTAACAATAAACATCTATTTTTATACACGTTCATCTTTCACTTCTTAAAGGGTATATCACTTTTATATAATTTTGTTGTCGCTTTACTTATGATGTCAATCTTATTTCCAGTTGAATTCAAGAGATACATTTAAGTTATGCACACAAGGTGTCCCAAAAACTGTGCATTTTTAATATCTACAAATTAATTTAAATATTTGAAATAAACTTTTGAATAGATTATATGAAGAATCAAATATATAATAAAGATATAAAGTTTCTATTGTTTAACTTAATAATGATTAATAATTTAGAAAAGATACATTTAATATTGTAATTACAAATTTTAAAATCAAAATATAATAAAATTTCTCTTAGCTTCATAACTAAATATTTGTAAAAGTGTATTGAAAATTTCTTAATGCAATTTTTTATTTTGATATCTTGAAAGATATATTTTCGACGCCCGTTACTACAACTTTCATTTTAAGCAGGAAGCCGTGTACTTCGTCGTTATATTATATCTATTGCGAGACACAGGCAACGGTCGAGAGATTTTTAGTCGCGAAATCTCCGGTGTCGTGATTTGTAGGTAACGGTTAACTCATTTTCTTTGCTCATTCTCTTTCGCTCGTAACAGATTGGCGCCGGAGAAATCCGTGCTGGTGTAAGTATTGTCCCCCGCCAATTCGTCGTCCGCTTGCTTCCCACTGGTCTTGTCACGGACGCACCAGAAATTCCGACAACTTCCACTAGTCTATTTTCGCCGATGCTTTTACTCGGATTTTGGGGTGGAAAAGGAAATCACGTTTGACGAGAAACAATTTCTGCCTGCGTCCGATAACTACGGCCTGTTGTTTTATTAAGGCGCGGTGCCAGCAACGTTTTATGGCCCTATTGTGTGTAGTGTGTAACGAGGCAACGTTCAATATCATAAAAAATATTTCTACGATCAGTAATCATATTTCGAATGTGCAGACCGTCGATTACATCGCTCTATGCAGGCGCCTATAAGACGTTGACACAAATGATTACGTTCGCATTTGACGAGTTATTCTAGGAAAGCGAGAAAATAACTCGGACTCTTTGCGCGCGCGTGTGTTCATTTATATCAATATGTTAATTTTTTACCAATACTTTTTTGCAATTTTGATTGCAATTAAATTATTTGCTTAAATATGTACCTATATTATTATTACTTGTCCGCTTACACGGCACAATATTTTATACCATATTTATTGAAGAGAAACATACTTTGCGTTATTAATTAAATAACAAGTAATTGACAATTAAATCAATGGTTACTGGTTTTAATTACAATTCATCATTTGGACGGCAAAACGTGATCTTAAATTATTTGTTTTATTCATGGATTTAAACGTCGCGATTTCAAACGTCAAGTGAAATTCTTAAGACGAAAGGAATAGTAATGCCGCCGAGATTGCTAATTAATAAAGATCGCGTTAACTTGAAAGAGCATATTACGCACGGCAGGCCTATCGGCGAGTTGCCTTTCTCTATTTTCAGCGTGTTAATTGTCAGCACTCACTGCTGGCACACGTGCGGCGAAACGCTTGGCTATTCATGCAAACAGTTTTCGAAAGTTTAATCGGTGCATCCGTCGGGTGAGCCGTACGGTCGTATGTTTGGAGTTCATGCGAACAGCCGAGAGAAGTAGAGAGGAAAAGAGAAAGAAGAAGGGGAGTCGAATGGTCGAAACGAAGAAAGGAGACAGAATTGGAGAGTTACATGGATAAAGACGAACGAACGGAACGAAGAGGAAACAATGGTGAGCTAAAGCGAGATGCGAAGGTCGCGAAAGAAGGAACGGCGAATCGGGGAGTGCGAAAAAGGGAGAGAAAGCTAGGAGGGAGAGAAAAGTTGTTATCTACCTCACAGGTGGTGATAAGGCCGCGATTTGTTTCCACGTGAGCTTGCTAGGCATAGATTAAAACTGTTTAAGCCCCGGCCATCCCCGAGAGGCGCTGTTTCTCTACTCGAGTTTAATCTAACACCACCGTTCCCTCGTGGTATCTATCCTCCGCCTTTCCAAGTTCGCTCACCATCGCGGCACATACCAAACGATATTTACGCAACGATATTTACGTATATACATTTACACGATCCAGATTATGACGAAATTGAGCTAAGATTTTCATCGAAGTTCTAACGTAGAAAACATAACGTATCAATTAAACGTAACGATACGTCAATATGAAGATTAACGCGATTCAGTTTTGTTTCGTTTTCTCAATCAAATTCATCGATCGAAAAATCAACACTATAAGTAATTTAAAAATAGTAACTTGTCGGAGTTTATTGCTATCTTTAATATAATTTCACGACAGTTTTATCGAGTGTTTAGTATCTATACGATTGCATGCAACAAACAGTTTAGTAGATTTAAATACATCTATGCACGCATACAGTATGCGGTACATAGAACAAAGTTAATTAAAATTTAAAGATGTAGAGACTGTTAAAGTTAACAAGATATTCTAGGTAAAACTATAAATATAAGATTTTTTATTATTATAACATCTTTTACATACATATATTAATATTTGTTATAGCTATTAAAATCATTAGTAATTTTATATGATACTTGAATGGTTTTCTACCTCAAAATCTAAATATAAATGACTTTTTGTTTCTCTTTTTTCCTATATAATAATAATTATATATAAAATGCATGTATACATATATTATCGTTTGAATTATTAGAACAAATGATACAAAATATAGATATATTATGCGATATTGGATGATAATTAAATCTATATGCATGTAATTTTCGAGCTTATGCAATGTCGACATATTGCTTGAGAAATAATGGCGTTGGAAGCGTCAAAGATGATGACGGAATAAAGGATGCCTTTCACCCCACGAGAATTTTAGCCCTTAACCCGCCCCCGCACCCATTTCCTCAATTATGAGGGTTAGAATCGATGCGGTGATGCGCAAGGGATGTTTCCAATTATCGTTAACTGTCCGCGTAGACGAGATATATAGCGTCGTATCGACACGCGCGTCTAGGACCTATAATATACTTAACTGAATCAGTTATATGTAGTAAGTAAATTATTTTAGATTAAACAAACTATATTTCAGCATGTTTATAATAAAGTTAATTTATGATTAAAAGATAATTTTTAAATTATAAAATTTATTTAAATAAAAACGTACTGAATATATACAGTGTATATTAATTATTCAATATTACTTTATTTTATTTTTATTTTGTGATTTTTTTATAAGCATTAATGTATTATATATATCAATTTTGTATTTTTAATATTAGAACATTGCGAACATCTAATTTGAATATTCACAGTAATATCAAGTAGAAGATATCGTCGCCTGTCGATAACGGGGGACCAATGAAGTGCGTTTTACGTTCACTTCAACTGCAATAAATCAATCCTAGGCGATTCACTTCTCCCTCATTTACCCCTCCTCTGGCTTTCGCGATCAGACATGCGATGTAACAATTACTGTTCGCACCCAGCGTCATTCATAATATCTATCACCCTCAAACTTAAAGGGGAACAAATTCCAATGCTGCAATCATTCTTCCGTCCAATGAATATGTCATAAAAATATGTATCATCCTTAATCTTATTCCATCGAGAGATTACTTATATTCAAGTATATAATTTTTACAAGGTTTATTTTTGCAAGGAGGAAAATTTACACATTCTTTCAAATACGTTTGTAACATGAAATTGATACGCATATTATTTTTTTTGTAAAAACATGTTTTCAACATTAAATATCTGGCTTACAATTAGTAAACGTCCAATAATATATATTCCAAAAGATTTGAGCTCGCATGATTTGCACATGAGCGAAAATAAGATCTTTAAATACCACGAACCTCTGCTTTGAGATTTCTGCTTTGCTAATTACACGGCGTTTCGCGGTTCTTATGAGCCTTAGTAGGTAGATAGGTGGATAGCAATAAATTCTAAGCAGCGTAGGCAACGACCATAACGAGAGAACCTGCTCCCGAGTTAGCAAAGAGAATAATGTTAGTAGGTACACAGGTGATGTAATGGGTAAACACATTTGTACTGATGTATCCATATATGCGAACGTGGACAAAGAGCTGAAATGCAATGTCGTCCCGAGGGAAGTTTAACTATTAATTATGAAAGATTCCGGTGAACTCAGTAAAGATTACAAATTTAGGAGTCTTTTGTCGGATAATTGCAAGGATTCTGTATGCAAGAATAATTATGAGTTTATTATTGTATACAATTATGTATGCAAGTGTAATTATGAGAAATAAAAAGACTTTACTAATCGTAAAAGTAATTTAATTAAAGCAGTATATTGTAATATTAAATTTGATTATTTTTTCAAAATTTACTATTTAATATATACTGCATTTCATTATTTGTACAAAAATTGCACAAATAAAAATGTAAACAAATGGTAACTTTTTACATTTTTAAAATAATTTTTAAAATAATTTAAATTGGGATATTTTAATTTTACAATAATAATATTATTTGGACTAAAACATAAGTCCGAATAAGCAGGTCTTTCCTTTTTCATTTTCTTTAATTTTCACCTCTTATAATAGTTTACTCTTAAATATTTCGATGAAAAAAGAAAAACGCAAAAATAAGTAAGCGAGAAATATTTAATGCAGTGTATGACCAACTGCGCCGCAGATGCATGACAAGAATGGGATCTGCTGTACGAACATTGACTTGTCTATCTCTGATCATGCTGCAAAATTAATGTGGCATTTACCATAATGGCTTGAAATGACCTGGAAAAGAAGTAATATATGTCGTCTACAAAAGTTATTTCGATTCATTACACACGCATGATCCATGACAACCAGCCATAACACAAATACATTATATAGCGATACCACTTATTGTTAAAGCAAGAATTTACGAAAAGTAACCTAACCAGAAATGACATTGATATGCAAATCAATAAAAATATTTTGAGAAACTTTTTCTCATTAGAGCTGTAAAATTAAAAAGAAATATTTTAAAACAAATATATTAAATAACACGCTTGTCGATGTACAGGAAAATTGACGTAGACTTGCATTAAGTAATTTATGTTACACACATTCTACAATAAATGTCAATGTTTGTCACTGTTAACATCGATTCAATGGGTTCGCGAAAAAAAAAAAAACAAGAACCGCTATGTGCAGACAAGTATTGTTTTGGATTTTCATGAATTTTTGCGATTACGCGACGTCACGTAAAACACATCCCATTTCACGAAAATTGCGTTAGTTGGATTAATCTGGTCGCAGAGCGGATGCCTCTCTTTTATGACACGGCGTCGTTCTAGGAAACGCTCGGAAAATCCCACGTGCGGCGTTCGTCGCATACTGTATACAGTCGGGGACCCTTAATAAATCTCCACGCAGCTCCGAGCGCGTTCTCGTCCTGGTGGATTCCAGCAAATAATCTGGCCAAGTTTTAATTATTCCTATTTTCGCATCCGCCGACCGGTCGCGTCGCGCCACGCCGCGCCGCACCGCACCGCATCGCATCGCCGGCACGGAGGCACAGGCGCACATTCCAAGATTTAATTATGCAAATCGCGAGGCCACTAGACAAAACCAATATTTGCTCGAGTTCTTAGATGGGGACGAATCTCGCAAACGGCCGGAAACAGTCGACGGGGTGCGGGTTAGCAGAAATGACACAATGGCGAGTTAGGTAGAATTCCACGACTCATAATCAGGAAGACTCATCTGCCTGGATAAATAGAAGCGTATAATATTTTTCTCTTTCTCTCGTCCAAATTTTTTGCCATGATAAATACGTTTTCTTCGTGCAGGATAATGGGCAGCGCGCTAATTAAGGCTGTCCATCAACGTTTCGACTTTTCCTAGTTAACAAAATGCGGATTATAACTTAAGCTACGATACCGCGTATCTGGATTAATGCTTTACATTGTTTGCGTATTGCAGAGCATCCTTATTATTTTTCGTTATATTCTTTCATTTGAATGAAAGAATGGAGATAGGGGAAAGGACAGGGGAGATATTCCACAAATACAGAAATTCAAATAATTTATCGATAGTATTCGCACTATTTTTCAACTGTCTGTAATATAGGGGAGAGTTGCCAAATGCGTACCACTTAAGCTATTTTTGGTTATATTTTACATTTGGTACCTTTTGGAATGCAAATAAACGT
>VBVR01001105.1:0-34693 GCA_011638315.1 Tetramorium parvispinum | reverse complement strand
GATTACAATATTTCTTAAAAATTATTTAAATCTTTATATCTACATTTTTTTATATAGTATATTTATACGGTATATTTTATACAGTGTAATGTATATTTGAGAAAGAACTAAAGTATGAGTGAAAGTAACATTTTAAAAATAAATTCCGTTAAACTGCTCAATTGGGCCCGACAACGGACCACACCTTGAAAATTGGCCCATTCGAACCAGTTTTTTTTTAGGTCGCACTTATGTACGCTCTCATTATGTATGCGTGAAACAAAGATATTATGATAATAATTTGCAAAGAAGTTTTCAAAGGCTTCCCCGCGATATTTTAATATTTCCCATATTTGCTATCTTAAAAATGCTAAACATTTCCAGTACATTTTTTAATCATAATTATAAGAACATCAAAATTTTTTAATTTCTTTTTATCCTTCATTTTAGCCTTCAATAATATGTTTCATGGATTGATGACATGAGTCTTTATAATCTTTATAAATATTTAAAATCAGCAAAGCTTTTACAAACATTTGATCATCTAATTATTTAAATAATTATATAAAATAGAAAATATAAAACAAATTTGTTATACTAAAATAATTATTTCTATTTATATACGACCTAAATTTATTAATTGTTTTCATCATTTACTTTTCATTACTTTAACACAGGTGTCGATACATCCATTTAAACCTAACTATGTGTGAAATAAAAAAATGATGAGGAAACTGTAAATTATATAGCTTGTAAGCAAAATATATAAAAACAAAGAATTAAAAAAGCAGAACGAGTAACAACCTCGCGACGCGATTCTGCGAGTTTTCGCAAGAAGCGATACGTCAGAAAGTGCGGAAGGTCGTTTTGTAGGAACTGACGTGAATTAAATAAGTTGAATATAATATTGTCGATGCAAATTCCATCGGGGTACGGGGCAAGGACAATACGCCCGGACGTAGACGACCCTCTTTGATTCGACGGTATAGAAGCAGTCCACCTTCGCGGAGCGGAGTCGAGCCGAGCCTCTCACCTGTCCAAAGAACTTTTCCAATATCCGCACCGTGTTACAAGCACTGATTTCGTAATAGCGTCAGGCAGTCAGGCGATTCCGAAAATCCCGTCGATTTCTACGTGTCATAACTGTATTAATTCGACTTTCTTTCCCGGCATTGCTTCCTTTTTGCACGAACCGTCCTGGAACTTTCTGCCGCTGTTTCCTTCCTTTCTTTTAAAAATTTCCCTGGCAATATGTGACAAAATTTCTTCAATTTCTTCCCGAATCACTTGCACGCTGTTAATAAAAAGTATTTTCGAATGTTTTATTTTTTTATTATTTTTGTAATATTTAGCAGAAAATACTTTGCGATTCTTGGTTATCCATTTTTTTAAATATCTGCATTATAATGGCTTCTTATGAAAGAACGCGAAGAAAAGAGAGATAGTATCGAGACACCATTCTTTCGTCATTCTTCTTTAAAGGCTGCTTTCTGGGTCACTAAAACAAATGACTTGGTAATCCGTTTATCTTTCATCTATGCCATTGAAGTCATCAAATTTGCATATTGCTTTCGGAGAGTATATCGTTCTCTAATTTTCTTCCTCTTGATTACATGCTGATTCGATCAGTTAGATTCGCGACAGTTCGCTTTTAGCGGCATGCCTTGCGGAATAACGCGGCGTGACGTTGTACACCGACTTTTACTTTCAGTACCGACAGTACGACAACTAAAACGCAACTTAGATAGATAGTAAAATGAAACTAGAACGTATATTCACATATCACGAGTCGCGCGTGGCAACATGGCTGTTTTCTTAAAGAATCACGTTTTTCATTTTCTTGTATATGAGATGTGTTTAGATATTTTTGTATGAACAATAAATTTTCTTAGAATTTAGCTTTTATTATTGACTGCGCAAGAGAGTCTTGAAGATCTGAAAATATATATTGTTAATAGTTTTTTCGCATTAAAGGATTTTCTAACATTTTTACAATAATAAATACAAGATGTCTATTATTTTATCATATTTTGTGGCATTCAAGCTTCAGTTAAGATTTGAAATACTTAATTCACATATTTATTTTTAATTCTTCAATACAAATCTATCAGATACTCATCTTTTATATCTATACATAGATATTTATAAATCAACCGATCAATTAAGAACTTTGAATTTTTAAATCGCTTAAATTCTCTGAATTTATGAATCTTTTCTATATATTTATTTAATTTAACCTTTTAAATCTATCGTCATATCTCTGTATTTCAATATTCTTATATTTTAAGCTTCTTATTTTTTAATCTAAGAATTGCCATATTTGGCTATAAATAGATTTATGTGCGAATTCAGTGCGAATCAATTTAATACGAAAAGTCACAAGAACTGTCCTAGAAAACTAATCGGATCAAAAATTAAATTGCCGTCTCTCGTTTGCATCTTGTGCAAACTTCCAATATTGAAAACAAGTTTGTTGCAACTACGAGGCAGAAAGAGAAAAATTTCAGACGAGGAGTGTGCACGCTAGAGCCATTTTCTTTTAGCATCAACAGGTCAACGTAGTCACGAATGTTTTAATGCTGCTTATTAACGTTAACGGTGAAGGTATAATCTATGATGAATACGGCCTACTTGCCGTAACAACTGGAAATCCGATTAATTGCGTTCGTCGGGCATTATTGTCAATGATAACCAATCGATCGGTCCGTCGAGAGCAGTTATTACCATTTGCGTTAATCCCAACTCTAGAAGATTCTCTTAATTGCATAATTGGTACCTTCCTGCTGATTTCGCCAGATATGGCATCTTCGCAATAGACCTGCCGCATATCGCTAAGATTTTTCTTTCTTTCAAAGTCTGCTCTTGATTAACGATATATTTCACTTTTTTTATACTGATGTGCACAACAGTCACTATCTTCCAATTGTACATTAATCAAATAATTATAATCATTGATTGATCGTTTATCGATCACATAAACGAAGTGTCCTCAGACGATCATTTTATGTACTTTCTAAGTAGCTAGAACATCTGCAGTAATCCGTTCTTATGAAAGTTCTCATGCCTTTTACTTCGCGTCTGCCAGTACCATCAATTATCTGACTAACCTGAAGAAGTAGCTTGATTATTGCCAATAATTATACAGATTTTAATCGAATTAATTGAAGTGATCATTAGAAACGTTTTGATTTTTATTTTTAGATTTCAGGAATTTCACAAAATTCCTGAAAACTAAATTTCTTTTTTACTTTTTCAAAAACAAAGATTTTATAAGAATACAACTTGTAGTAATTAATATTAATTTGACCTTTGATCCGCTAGTAAAGCGATAATAAAATTGTTAACATTATAATTTATTTTCAGACGGATGGGCAAAAAATACAAAATCGCGGTACAACGCGATTTAATTCCACATCAGCAACGAAATCGAGTAATATTTCTACATCAGAAATTAAATCACCTCGCGATAAGAGTTCTCGTTCAGAAGTAGTTCCTGACGTAGAAAAGCATGAGACGCATTTCGCGAGAGAAGGTTCGAGTAGATCGCGAACAAAATCAAAACAGACGGCAAATGTTTCTGTTACTACAACACGGACAAGTTCGAAACATTTGAATACTAATGCCAATAATTCACGAAATCGTCCAAAGTCACACGCCACTCAGGTCCTTAAAGAAGAAATAACGAGGAATACGGGTAATAACAACAAAGAGAACAGGCCTGAACTACAAACGCCGAAACGATCGGCAGCTTCCCGAAGAACGTCCTCGGACGCATCCACTGTCTGGGTGGACAATGCGAAGTTGGATCACGAAGTATTCACGAAAGCATCTGATCCCTTAAGATCAAGAACAGGAAGAAAGATTTACGCGAATCACGGGAGAGAATCAAAAAGTGAAGTAATCCCAACCAGAAAATCTCCAGAAAATGAAAATGTAGAGAAAGTCGAAAATCCGAGCAGCGAGCCGAAAAAAGAAGAAGCACTATCGGAGTATTCGAGGGCTGAGAACATTACCTCGAAGGCGGATACGCCAAAAAAGATAGATACGAAAAGCACGAACAATTCTAGCAGTCATAAAGATGAACCGAAAGACGTTCTGTTGTCAGGTTCCGAGAGTGTAAGAGTGGACGTTCCTCTCTCAGTCGGAAATGAAGACGCCAATTTTCTAACGTCCGCTACGGTTTCGTCTGTATCTTCCAGACAAGCCTCGCGGCCAGTCAAAGAGAAGGTGGAGAACAATGATATCGCGAGATCGAGCGCGAAGAAAAGTAGACAATCCGATCGATCGAAGTCTCGTAATAGGTCCAAAACGAGGGATCCTTTTCTCGAGACAGCAAATTCAGCTACCTCCCGTCGAGGTTTGTCCAAGTTCGACGGTACCGCGACGGCGGAGACGAACGGACGATCCTCCAGTTCCAGGCACAGATCTAACGCAAAGAACGTTAATTCAAGAGGCCGTTCCACGCATAAGTCGAGAGACGCGATCGCGGCGGAAGCAAGAAGTAGCGGCAGACAGAGAAATGCAGATGCCGATTTTGAGACGAATACAAACAGACGGACGGAAACCAGACGTAGCGACAGACGGACGTCCGAGGGAAAGCGTAGATCCAAGGATGGCAGATCGAAAGCTGTGGAACCCAAGGTAGACGAGCAAGATATCCGGGCGCAATCAAGAAGTCGATCACGAGCAGCCATTAGCAATCTCGGTAATTTACAATTTAATTCTGAAACATTAATTAATATTATTAATAAATTAACAGTCAGTCTCAAGGAGACAATAAATTGTGTCAAGAAAAAATCCTCATTCATAAAAATCTCTTTAATCGCTTCAAGGAGATTTTTATATTAGCGATCATTTGATAATAAGATCTTTGAAGAAATATTTAGATTAATTAATTAATAGAAGTTTTCTTTTAGAAGATTAAATTCTAAATTGATAATAATGAGAAGCAGCATTTCCATATTATTTAATTAAAGTTTTAATGATAATCGTATTTTTTTCCAGAGGTTACCACTGCTTACATTCCGAAAGCGACAATCGCCGAAATCACGACTGTTCCTTATGTGGACACAGAAATTACGACATCAAATTCTGCAACAGTCAGGCCTTCGACAACCGCTCGAACATCCTCTTCAACCGAGCGAGCTTCACGCAGCAAGGGAAGAGATAGAGGAGAAAGTTCTCGATCGAAAAAGCCCCCGAAGGAAGATTTCTTTAATCACGGTTTAGGTTTTCGCGGTCGAAAGAGTTCGACCGAAGGATCGTCCGCGATTGTTGCAGATCCGAGAAGCACTACGCCTAAAAGCGAGACGCAATTACGCGGTAATCCTGGATGGACTCTCAGACGCCGACCTAGTCACGTCAATCAAGATGCCTCTTCTTCGACTACATCCACGCCAGTTAATCGGGAACAGATTAACGAGATCGTCTTGCCCAATGATCCATCGAACAGTACCGAAACGCCGTTAAGTAACGCAAAAACCGGACGAAGAGGTACCAAAAGACCTAAAGCGAAAGACGAGAACAATACCGTATCTGGCATCGCGGCGAAGAGCACAACAAGAGGCAGTAAAACCTTCAACAAATCCGAAAGCTTCGGTCTACCCAAGAGAGTAGAGCCCGAGAGCGACAATTATCCTCCTGCATTTCGAGCTAGGCTGTCTCAATTGGTAAGTCTGAATTTATTTGTATATGAAGAATTGCTTTTACTCTATTTTAACACATTGGTTTCCTAGTATTTATCGCTATATTTATTAATTCTTTCTAATTAGAAACATAAGACATAGCTTTCCAATCTTAAGTCATGATTAAAAGAAAAAAGATAGATAATAATTAAAGTTTGTCTGCAATCGATAGATATTTTTTGTTATATAGTTACTTAAATCATTATATTTATTATTATGAAATTATCATATTTACACTCCTGACCAAAAGTTTGGATACATCGAAATATTTATATATATTTTACTTTATTGTCTTTACCGGAAACTTAATAGCTCAGAAAGGCATTTTTTGTTAGTAATGAATCAATAACTCATTATATACAATAATATCTATCGAGAGTTTCGCAGCCTATAACAAAAGATACACAAGAGTTTGTAAAAATTGGCTACTTTTCCTTGATAAGATATTGAATCGCAAACTTCTGGTTACTCGAGGTTACTTTGATTTTCTGTAAAGCCTGTGGCATATGATGATTTTTTCTGCTGGATTGCTAGCTAGATTGCATACTTGCTACTGTTTGGGTAGCATTGCTGGCAGTGCAATTGTGTTGCTGGCTTGGCTTCAGACGATATACGGACTTTTGTACTTGCTCATATTTTGTGAATGAGCTGTCAACCGATAAATAAATATGAAGGAGGCTATTGCTATTGCAGTACAACATCGAAAAATGCAATTGCATTATTTTTAATTATAAATAAATTACGACGAAAGCGATATCATCGAAGTTTGTGGAGTCAATTATATCAAACGTCAGAATACGTTAAACTTTTTTTATTTAACCTAATCCTAATCAAGCTGTACTTTGATTGGCTCTCGCAATGAGCCAGAATAGAATCATGCAAGAAAAATAGCACATGTTCTATCATAGAAATCTAGCAGACCTGTCAGCAGCGTGACAAGCAGACATACAATTTCTAGCACAATTGCCCACACGATAGCAAGCATACAAACCAACAAACAATCCAGTAGGAAAAAACCATTGTGTGCCGCAGGCTTTATTTTATAACATATTATTAGTAGGTTCTGTGACCCAGGTAGTAAGCTGACGTTATTTGTCGTCATTTTGACGTTGAAATGCCGTCAAAAACGTTATTTTAACGTCAAAATGATGACAAATAACGTCAGCTTGCTACTTGGGGATTTGAATAAATAAATTCAATAAATAGTAGTATATACTACAATATAAGCTTTATGCAATTTTAAGCAAATCTATGAATTAATCGTAAAATAGTAAAGTCGTAGCTTACGAAACGATCGCAAAAAGCTGACATAGAGTATGACATACAGTACGCATAGAATTGAAGATCTGCTCATAAGTTCTTATGAATTTTATGAAAACAGGTTACGAGTTTTACAATTTTGTTTAGAACTGCAGCATTAATCGTGTTTTGAACAGACAAAATATAAAGGTACAAAAAATTTGTATTGAAAAACGAAGTGTTATAATCACTTTATATAATGAAAGTTATTCCTACCAACAAGTAGTAAGAAAAATGAAAGTCTCGTTGAAATTTATTTGTGCTTTTACTGCATCCAAACTTTTGGCCGGGAGTGTACCGTATCCGTATATATATTTATTCAAAATTATTATATGATACAAATATGTTAAATGTATTTCGAAAAATTCGTGTTACATTTTCATTTTCGTTTGAATGATTTAAATTTTTACCGATTTTTTAAAATCTCTATTTGTTGTTAAAAGCGTTGTTGAAGAAATTAATGATAAAACAAGCGCACTCAGTCAAAGAATATTTTCAGAAAAATTCTAACTCGAAACCTACTGGAGGAAAGAGTACAACTAGAGTACAACCCAGTTTGCAGGTAAGGTAGCATGCTGGTCTCTCGACATATTTGCTCAATTAATTAATAATTATTAATTTATTTTAACTCTTAACATATTAACGATTTATAACATTGATATGCATCCTATTTCTCATAATTTAAGCCATTTGAAGGCAGTTGAATCTGCGGATGTTGAAAATGTTGCATCTTTAGCATGAAGCAGTAGCTAATTCTTAAATTTTTATTAAATGATTTTTATTAAATAGCATGTATCTATATCGCGGTAAGCGCGTAAAAAGAATGATACGGTAGAAGTAAAATTAATTAATACGGTGGTGACTCCTCCTCCCCCTTGTCATGTACAATTCTTATACATATAATTGTATAAAGCTTGAAAAATGCCCCACGTAGGAACATTCGAAGGAACGTACATTACGACGGCATATACGATCCAGCACGAAAACGATGCATGTATCCGAAAAAAACGAAACTGTGGAAAATGAGTTTGCGACAGACGTAATCTTGCACGTCTCTCCTCTCACGAATCCCCTAACTTCGATACTCGACCCAGATACGCGACAAGTAAGAATATGAGCGGTAGTTTGGTCAGAACTTTAATGACAGTTTGGGATTGTTGCGTACTAATCGGGACCGGATGAGAAATCGCTTTATCATTCCCATGTGTTTCCATGCCCGCTTCGGAGAGTCCCGGAGCTTCCCTTGGATTTTCCAAAAGGGTATCCATTCATGGAAAGTGTGTACCAATTTTGGTAGACATGACATTAAGTATACATAACTTTAAATATATCACATTTGTTTCCAGTTTTTGAATGAAAAAAATTGTAAAAGGAAGGGTTTACATCTGATTTCATTTTTTCATGAAAGGGAGTGCATTTCAAAACGAGATCATTTCTCACGATCATCAATCGTTGAACGCGATCGCTTTTTTTTCGAGACAGCTACGATCGGGATAGCAAATCTCGACAGAAATTGCGATACGAAATAAGGAATGGTATATTGGTTGCTACAAACGCGAACTCACATCAAATGCATCATTAAGAACCAATCAGAACTGGACGATGATGCATTATTATTATTAACATCTTTATTTATGACTGGCAATGCCAATGAAGCTTACTTGGTGATCGGTGATGGTAAAGCGTGATCGAAATGGTTACGATTATGAGGAACCTACTCTTCAAAGCTTTCGCCGGAAAGCTTTCGAGATGCGTTTACGGAAGCTTTAGGAACATGGTTGCGACAGTGAACATCCAAACGAGACTGGATTTTGAATGATATCGTGACGCAAGGAGTGGCGAATCCTCGACAAGAAGTTTTCTCAAGATATATCAATTGTAAAAAAGATCGTGGAGTAGCCTTAAATCTTTTATTTAAATCTTCTGCCGATCTTCTCGATCGCGATCCTAATTTTATTTCAAGTAGTTTTAATGAGACGATCAGGCACGAGAGATGAATAGATGTCTATTATCATGCAATGAATGAGTTGGTTTCGAGATTTTGCAAACTGGTTTTGATATAATCAACCTGTCTCTTCTTACGTTGTCAATTAGTCTAGAAGAGAAAGTAGAATCCGTAGGTAGGTCATTGAAGCAAATCAAGTAATGGCCACGTTATTATTCAGACGGATAATTGATCTTGATTTGATGCGCTTCTCGATATGCCACGGAAATTTATTATTAGGTATTTATCAACTGGGCATTAACTGCTAAATAGACCTGTCATTTTCAGCTATTTTTCGCAAAATTAAAAAAACATTTAAAGTAACGTCATGTAACTTCAACAACGTAAATAAAATTTTAAATGTGTGATGATACATAAAATTTGATGATGTATAAAATTTTAAATCTCTTTTGTCTTGTAGCCACTTTTTTATAAAAATATTTTACTTTGCTGGAAAGACGTAAAGGAAACTGATTTATACTCATAGTAGAAAAATAGAAAAAGAAAGGGAATTTAATGATATGTTCTGTAGATTGTAATATATTTATTAGAAGCATTATATTTATTAGAAGCACGAGAGAGTAATCGTTCAAGAAACAATACATAATTGTGGCGTGATTATTAGAAGATAAATTCAATTAAAGATAAATGAAAAAGCTATTGGTTTCTTACAAATTACAAACGTCTGTTATTTATCGTAATATAGAACATTTTAAGTCCATAGAAATTAATTTCTCTTGAATTACATGGTATAAACCTGAACTATATAATTTCTAATATATATATTTAATTGTAAATAGTGTATATACAGTAGATCTGCAAAATGAATGCAAATAAAAATATAATGTAGAAAGATGATTCATACTTTTCCAAAAAATATATAGGTATGTACATAAATATATTGTGTAGAAATATACTTTACAAACAATTGATAGTATCCAATAGTATTCAATAAATTGCTAAACTTCATGCACTTAACATATATCTTTTGAATTTTCAAGTATCTGCATTCAAATATGTTGCATAATATTTCGTATATGGTTTTGCTTACCACATTATATTACTTTGTATTGCGGAATATAAAGTATTCTTATTTAGGTCGTGGCCTGACGAGAACGATTAAACTTTCAGTCCGCGCCAACAATATCTTGGTTCGGGTATGTCGTTAGCCAGCTGGTTGCGTGGATCGTCTTCTTTGTGCAGTTCACCAGGCTTCTATTCCTTCTTTAAGAGCAAAGGGTGGGTGTAGCGCTCTTTAGATGATCATATATTAGTCTTTCCATTATCATATAAACGAAGAATACTGTTTACATTTTCACGAGTTTACGTTTTCGCAAACGGTCTTGAGAACATTGCTTCGAGTCGAGGAAGACGAACGCCTTGTGCGAGGTCGCCATACTAACAGAATCTACTTCCGAGCTTTCGGCAGGTTGCTTACGAACGCTTGGCGATTTTCGTCGCGTACTTAAAATGGAGCTCTTTTGAATGACCTTTTCAGGCGACGAAACCAAGCCTGGCGAGTCTGTTCTCCGAAAGATCTAAGATGAAACTGGAGTTAGCCAGAAGATTAATCAAACCCGAATTGAACGTTGACGAGAACGATTTCGATGTAACGACAGCCGCTTATTCCGGTAAATCAAAAGCGAAAGAAATTTCGACGGTCAGCGAAAGCAGAACCGTAGAGAAAACGACAAAAGCAACCAGCAAACTCATCGGCGCTCGTGCCACTCACGGAAATTCGACAAGTGCGCCGAAAGGAAAGTCGACCGTGAGAGGCAGGTGGAAGATCTTGGAGACCAGAAAATCGTTGAAAGATCGAAACGCTGAAGCTCCATTTAGATCGCCCGCCGCCACGACCAAGAAGAATCGAGTAACTTCTGAAAGAGTCGAAGAAACATCAACGAGAAGCGTTACCGAGTTCGCTGTACCACGTCTAATTACGGTTTCATATCGCAACGGCGTTGAGGAGACGGCTGCCACAACTATCGATACGACCAAAATCCGATCTCCGACGAGCACCACGGCGTCGCGAGAGGAGACGTCAACATTGGCGAACACAGTGGAAGCTTTAGAGGAAAACAGCATCATTACAACCGTCGAACCGCTGAAGCTAGATAAAACATTCATCGAAACTATTATTGCAACATCAAACGATACGTCGAGCACGGACACATCAACGGAATCAAAAATCCACCCTACGGAATTTCTTCAAGAGGTGACACTACCACCGACCGTAACCACAGAAAGCGGCGTGCTTTCGTCGACAAACCTGTCGGCAACGAAATTAGAAAAATTGTATCCGGTTTACGTTCCCGACGCGAAGGAATACAACTTGTTAGATGATAGTGAGAAGACGACAACCCCTGATGACGCGAGTAAGAGTAGTGTCCGATCCCGTTACACAGCGACAGTCAAGCAGGAGCAGCAAGCGGACAAGGTGGCGGTTTCTATGGTGACGTCGAGGACCGTCGGGCCTACCAGCAGGTACATACGGAAGAAAACCGGGGTCTTCACGCCGTTCGACTCAATTCCCAAGACTTCCAGTACGGAAGCGACGCTTACGCAGACGAAGAGACGGGAATTCCGTCCGCGAACATCGACTTACAGGCGGCATTCCGAGGTGCCGACCAGCCAAGTGGCGGTTCAGCAACCGGTGACAGTCGAACAGACGACCGCCGGCGTAACCATCACCCCAAAGCCAACCAAGTTTCACTCTCAAGTCGTCACGCCGAGCGTTCGTTCCTCGCCCGCCGAACCATTAAAAAGCGTGCGGATCGACACCTCGAACAACACCACTTCGCCACCGTCCGGTATCGCTGGAAGCAGTAACGGTAACAGCGGCAACTCCAACGTCTTCAATCCTACCAAGAGCACGTATCTCAACGCGAACACCACCACGTTGATCGAACAACTACGGAGTACCGTGGCACCGCTTCTGAACAATTTAGGTGACAAGACTCCCATCTTCTCCGGAGCCTATTCCAACGTGAATACCGCGGTAAGATTAAATGGATTTTAGATCATGCATTTGTTTTCTATCCGATACAAAATTAAATGAGTCTTAATTCATAATATGTATAGTTGAAAGGTTGATGGTTTTAAGAGGATCCTGTAACCGTCCGCGGAACTGAATTTTTGTAAAAGGATATCTTCGTATTACTTTTATAGATTTGAAAATCCTTTTAGAGCAGACACATATTAATGTCTATACTTTCATTTTCTAAAAGGATTTTCATATCTATGAAAGTAATACGAAGATAATCCTTTTATAAAAATTCAGTTCCGCGGACGGCTACAGGATCCTCTTAAGGCACTTTGTATATCTATAATACATTAATTCAAACTATTTAAAGAAGTACTTTACATAATACTTATTTTGAAAATATTTTATTATTATTAATTATATGTAATTTTGTATTAATTTAATATAATATGATTTGGAAAATTTTATTGGAATAATTTGTTGATCCAATTGAGGAACATTTAATTATATCACTTTAACGAAGATTATGATTAATTCGTTTGTAAATATTATATTAGAACAAAATAACAAATTCTTAGATAAAGCAAACTATTTTTTTTAATAATATGACTTATCCGCGATGTGGAAATTTTATACTTTTTGAAGAAATATGTTAAAATACATAATTTTTTTTGCAAATAGAATTCAGCTCCCAGGATAACACCTAACGGTTCTCCGCCGAGATTCAGTGCGAGATATAAAGGAGCAGAATTGTTTGTAAGAAAACCGTCTGTTGGTCAAGCTGTGGTACCGTCAATCACAACGTCGTCGACTACGGCCTCGACACCGTTAGAGGTAAGACTTTTGAGGATTTTGGAGAGAATTTTATGAGGGAACGTTATCGAAGAGAGACGAACCTTTCCTTGTTTGTTATTGCACATTGTACAATCATCTTTCAATTACATGTTGTGTACTCAATCGAATAGAAAGCGATGATTCATAAACTTGCCAGCTTTAATTTTACGCTTTAACAGCAATATAATTCATAATTCGCGTCAACATACGATATTCTCATTTCATAATACGGTGTCCCTTGATAAGTATATATTTACTATAAATATATACTTATCAAGGGATAAATATCTCGTGTTATACGATGTATTTGTAAAAAAAAAGCTTTTATTCTTAGAAACGGTAACGACATGATTGCGAATTTACTATAATTATAATATACATATATACTTTATATATATATACATATATGACTGAATATTATACCTGATTTAGCATAATCTCAAGACAAAGTACTCGTATTTTATATGCCCTTTATGTATTATGCGTATATATATATATATACAATACTGTGCTACACCACTCCACTGTATGTGAAGTATACTTTTCACATAGTCTAAAAATAAGTCATAGTATTAAAAAAAAACTCGCGACGAAAAGATCCAGGTAAGGCGATACGCAAGCCGAAAATACGTTAATGGTTCCCTTCAGGAGAAGTTACGTGAGGTAATTTTCTGTGCTTAAAAGGTGTTCCCTACGAAAGTACCAGAGGATTCCGAAGCAGTTGCACCGCCATCGTGGACCGGCTCTATCATCGCAACCCCGTCAAGCGATCTCGTACTTAATCATATCGATGCAAACAACCTGCGTTAATCTGACTACCCTTTGATCATAAGAAACTGTTTTAATTCGTCACACGTCTTCCATAATTTTACTTTTTTTTTTAGCGATTAGCCGAAGTATAACAACTATCGTACGAATTACAGATGCATTTTTCAAATTGCGTTAACAATAGCTTCAATTGATTTAGTCTATGTTCATTTGTGAATATCAACGCACTAGAGCACATTTTCTTTTGCTTCGAAATAGCACGTCAGCACAAGCATAATCATTGCACAAACAATCTACTGGGACTAAGGTCGATTTATAAAGATCATTAAATATCACGTTCTAACATTCATCGTCTCGATAAAGAATAGAAGGATAACTTATTAACTTCGAGGAAGATTAACGGTCATCGATCATGTCACGTTATGCCATAGCACTCACGTATCATACACTTATATGTGCAAATATTGTATCATACAACTTTATATTTTTTTATAATAAATGTATTCATTCTTTAGCATTGCACGCGATTAGCAATTGTTTGCCCTTATTTAGCCATAATAGAATTAATAATAGAGTTAAAATCTGCAAATATATATAATATATATGTTATGAAAAAATCTTTTACAAAGAAAGAGAAAATAAAGCAGTAAACGTTAATTTCTAGTTTCATTCTTACTTTATTTATAATGTATATTTAACTCACAAAACTATAAGTGAATTAAAAAAACAGTATTGAGACGTTTTGAGTAAACACACACGTGATATTTCTTTACAATACTACTTAGTCTACATTAGTTGTAAAAATCAGATTTAGTTTGAATATATGTACAATGCAAGAAGCAAAATGATTTATTGATTCCAATAGTAGCCGCACGAGCCGCAAAAACTATTTATGATCTAAAAAGTCATATTTTAAACACGGTTCCATAGTTATTGGATCGTCCATACGAATTTAATTATGGACATGCAATATATTACATTATTTTTAATAAAACTTTTTATAAAATATCAAAAACATGCCATAGCATTTCGATGTTAAAAGTGCATGATTTTTGAATTGTTTTTAATTACTTTACAATTTTTGCTAATATAATATAAATAAATTTCTGTATTTTACTAAATCACAGAAATTGTCAATATATTTACAATAAATTCATAGGTATTCATAGGGTTTCACTGTTCAGTTTCAACATTTATCATCCATCTGTCATATCGCATCTTTATCCGTAATTTGATATTTTATCTCGACATTAATGTATCTTCGAGACATCGAATATACAGATGCAATCTATCTTGATTCTATAAAGACGTTTTGCATGTTCTATCTCATTAAGAAAATATCGCTCTTGGGCAGCGAGAAGTGAAAGTACACATTCATACATAACAGATCTATTATATACTAGTGAGCATTCTATATCTTCTATCTCTCTTTGTGGCACATGATAAAATAAGAACGATACAAATGGAGGAAGAATGTGTCACCATTACGCATCCTTTGCTATCAATACTTCACTTTTCTATTCCTTCTTCATCGATTATATATTTTTTTCGCAGTTATTCTAATTCTTTAATAATATCTTTTTCTATAAATCTCTTTTCTTATAAAATATATTTTTAAAATATCGAAGCAATTACATCAGAAGATTAGATCAGTTTCGCGTGGTAATTTTGCACAACGCGAGTAATTCTGGCACTTCGCACGTGCCACAAGCGTTTGCTGTTTTTGAGGCTTCCATCGGGCAATCGTGCGAGAAATTGTTAATGCAATACTTCCGTAATAATGTAATAGCGAAAGTACGTCAGTGGAGGCCTCTGTAGACGCAAGGTAAGAGTCGGCAATATCGTGAAGAAAAGAAAAAGGTCGGAGACGAGAGGGGAACTAGTCTCTCCCCACGGTTTCTAATTAATCTTTTAATCTCAAGAACAAGTTCCAAGTCACGGTTGTTACATCGAGACCTTACATTCGGCGACAATTCTCCTTCCTCTTGCACTAGTTCATATATGTACCTAGAGATGGTGTATGTTCACATGCTCTCTCATACAATATATCCACTTGTACAATTATACTTGCGTTCTAGGCCATAAAAATTGTTTTACCAAATAACACGCTAATCGCTAATAAGAAATATTGTATATTACACCTTAGTTGCGTTATCGTTGTATTCATTTGAGTGCACAAATCTATAAATGCTGCATATCTGTAAATAGAACTAAAACGTATTAACTCTTAAACGCGCAAGCTGTTGTCGTTGTTCATGCTGTGATTAGCATTTCTCTCAAAAGTCTGAACCTAAGTTCACGCCAAGGCTCGACGCTTAAGGGTTAAAACGTCTCCCTCGACATGTAGATTACGCGCGACTAGAAAAATGCCACCAGTTAACCGACTTCTCTGTTTGAACCCGAACTACTTTGTCACCGTAATTGCACCAAAGTGTGTACAGCACTCGCACGCACCGAATTTCTGATTGCAGAATTCCGGTTCGGCACCGCCCGTTGCCATCAACAGCCCCGGTGAGCCCAGATTCGTCACTTTTTATCAGGCGTTAGAGTCGGCTAGCATAAGAAACGAGAATCTGGGCGCGGAAGACGTGTCTCAGCGGCAAAGACTAACTGGCGTGGTAACGAAGGTAGACCCTAACGCTACTGTACCTAACGACGCCGGTAACGATATTGCTAACAACAATGACACCAACGCATCAATCACCGCGACTATTACATCCTCCCCAGATACCACTACCCCAGGTACCACTACCACAGACACTACCACCGCCGTTCAATCGACAGACAATTCGCTCGCTTCGAGATTAGGTGCGGAGGGTAGTACCGACGGTAGCCCGGGAACTATCACGACAACGGTACAAACCCCTACAAATTCGAACAGGGGAGAAACGACTCCAGCCCCCATCTCGGAATCGCCCGGGACTACCGTCCCCGTTAACACAATAACAAATACACCACCGTCCGATGTGAATGTCCCGAGTACGGAACCACTCACCACTACCGAAACCACCACGTCAACAAGCGTCGCCGATGTAACTTCGACGACGTTGTCCTCCACGGAACCCGTCTCCGACGACATTCGATCCACCGAAACGATAAATACGAGCACCGAGACCACGGAGGTCCCCATGAGTACCGAAACGACGAACACAAGAGTATCCGTGCCCGCTTCTCAGAATCTGCAAACGGCAAGCGATACACCGGATACAACCGTACCATCCCCGATCACCGAGAGCGTCACCGTGATGTACGTACCACCGGAAGTACCGACTACGCTCCCGACAAACGACACGTCGGAAACGAATACCGTGCAACAGCTCGAGGAAACGACTTCTCGCACAACGGAACCGACCACCACAGTTGAAGATATCGAAACGAATACCGTTCAGCAGTCCGACACAACGGTTCCGTTGCAGACGACGGAAACCACGAGCACCGCCGAGCCGACCACGACGGAGGAAATTTCGAATGATATAATCGAGATCCGTGCGACGGCGGCGCCCGCCTTCACGTCTACGTATCGCACACGATTGATCGATTACGCGCAAGACATTCTGTCGCGTTTGTCAGGAAAGGGTTACTCCACGCTGAGAACACCGATCCAAAGGCCCGCTTTCACTACCACCGTCTTCCCTGATCTATTCAACACGATACCAGATTCGTCGTCGACGAATACGGGGTCTTCGACGCAACCGGAAGAGACGAGTACCGTGGGAGCAGCTGGACCGGGAAACGTTGAAACGACAGTGCCATTAGACGTCGATGTAGAATTGTTGCCGTCCACGACGAATGGACCAGAAGAGACTGCTCGAAACACATTAGGTTCGGATACTACCACGCCTCAGGGTCAGTCTAATGACCAAGACACTACTGCACGGAATACATTGGACTCGAGTACAACAACGGAACGGACAAATATTGTAGGCAATACGACATCAAATCTTGAATTGACAACGATAACTCAGGATATGCGAGCTTCATCGACAAACGGAGAAGTTACGACCGTCACGCCGATACTGACCGCACGAGTCGTCGAGTCTGTTACGGAGAACGACCCTCGGTCGTCAAATGATACGTTGCTCGCTGAGCTAATGACTATCGCGAAGACTCTCTTCACAGAAGCGATGAACGACACGGTAGGAAACGATAATAGAAATCAGACCGTGTCTTCGAACGGCACGTCAGAAGTTACCACTACACCTTCCGAACTTTCGAGACCTTTAGAAAGCACTACCCAAAGTATAAACGTCACCACGCCCGTTGACTTATCCGGAAACGAAAGAGAAGACAATTCTACCCGCGGCCCTGTTGTAGGATCGAATATTTCGTTAGTGGGATCTAATGCGCGACCCGCTGAAGTTGAAAACCCAGATGTAGGTGATGTTACAATGCCCCTTTTGCAGATAAAGACCGAAACACCAAACACCATTATGGTTACGGGCAGCATGAATTCGGAACTAACTACTAATATGCCTGATTCACAATTATCTAATCCGATTGAATCATCTAATAATAACATCAAACAACAAACCACAACTGTTGCGAATAATGAGATCGAATTGTCGAATCGATTATCGAACTTCGCAATGGACCTCACTACCAATAATTCCTTAACGAGCTCCACTACTGCAAGTACAGAAAGAATGCTGCCCGACGTAAACGAGTCCACGACGTCGAATACAGAAACGGTAACAGAATTAACAACTAGGGCAGCTATAACGGAAATAAACGTTGTACAAACGAACGCCGTAGACACCACTAATCAGACACCAGAACCCACCACAACAGTGCCTGTATTTGATCTGCAGGTTACAAACGATCAGTCCCTAATAACAAATGCATCGGATATCGCTACAACACTTCCAACGATATCCGATACGAGCGATACTCAGCCATTTGATACAGAACGTCCCGCCACGGAATCAATTCGTAACTTAAGCTTCATCGACACCACCACTAATCAATTCAACGATATAACTACAAACGCCCCTCAAACGCTAACTGATCTCGTAAGCGAGATGCCAAATCTTATTGCCCGTTTACAGGAGACAACGTCAACAACAACCGCCCAAGGGACGGCTGGTTCAAGAATCATCCAACCCGAGCAAACGACCGAAACCATCACCACCACCACCACTATCACTACCACTACCACTACCGTCCCTAACGTCACAACACCAACAACCGATTCCACCATTTTCCCCGTATCCTCTACCGACACGACAACCATCCCATCTTCATCAGTCGAACCGACAGTGACCATACCCATGACCACGACGTCGACGTCGTCAACAGAAGCGTCGCGATCCGAGCTCACCACCACTGTCGGACCGACGTTCGAAACGACAAATACGACTGTCGACATAAACGAGAACCTTGTCTCCACCGAGACAACGACCGATACCACGACTACACAAGGCACAACAGTCACGACGAACGAATCGGTGGATCTGAACATGACATCGAGGGATGCGACAACGACAACGACGACAAGTGTCGCACCACCCACGAACAACACATCGACCACGACGACTACCGCACGGACTACCGTGCTAAATCGAGTGCCACCGTTTCCGCCATTCACGCCTTTCGATGCTTTGAACACGGGGACATTCCCGGGACGTTTCGGCGGCAGCCAAGCGACACCGGCCCCGCCGAGACTCGGCTCTTCCACGGCGCCAGTCCGCGATTACCTGATCTATGGTATCTATCCCAACAAGACCATCGTGCGGAAGCGGCCGGAAGACAATCTGATCGATGGCAGGAACGTGGACAGTCCGTACGTGATATTCGGCATCTATCCGGATGGCAGACTAGTCCGGAAGTATCCCAACGGGACGATAATACCGGATTCACCGAGGAACCCGGTCGAGGTTGTGTTCACGCTTAGAACTACCACTACTACTAACCGACCAGCACTCAGACCATATTATAACCAGGCTAACCAAGCGGGCCTTTATAACAACCAGTATCAAGCCCCGGTGTACTATAGTAACGGTAGACCCGTGGACGAGCTGACGGGAGGCGCCCAGAGCCCCGGACCCCTTGATTTTGGACTTATTGGTAATGCGATTGGCGTTACTCCTGGAGGCCCCAATTTCGCGGGACCACTCGGTCTCCCTGCTAGCGTCCCGAGCACAAACAAAATGGTATCTCTATCTCACCTCTTCATCAAAATCGTAATTTATACGCGCAACGAGTTTGATCGGGAATCAAATCGCGATTGAGAAACGAGTCGCGTTTCCTGGCTCTTTAGATATTTAGAAATCGTTGCTCTACGCGAAAGTAACCTCGTGTGATTTAACGTTGATATACATATAGAACTTTATTAAAATAGTTATCTGCATTTTATTTAGAGTTCCTATACTTTTACTTTTATATGATATTTATGACATTTGTCGTCAGTTTTTAAGAAAAGCTGTCGTTATTTTAGTACACTCTATATTGTGGAATATAAATGTCTATTCAGTTCTGAGTTGCAGTCTGGAATTAATATCGCGGTTCAATATAATATCAATTAAAAAGCAAATAATTATACTTAAGTGCGAAATGCGGATATACGACATGTAATGGCCAACATTTCTAATTCTTTTTATTCAGCATAAAATATCATTCGGTAAAGTTTCATAACACGCTCTCTTTCTGTCTCTCGCTGGATTATTGTTATGTAATATTGATAGATTAACAATATTCAGATTCTCGATATAATTTTGTAACTTGTCTTTATAGCTTCTCTTCTGGCAGATTTTCCTCTCTCATAATGCTTTACATTTTTCGATGTAATTTTAATGAAATGCAATTCAATACTTTTTTGCAGGTCAAAAATATCGAATGCTACAATGGCTGTACACAGAGTATTGTAAATTTGTAAATAATTGTGACAAATTTGTAGCACTTTTGTTCGCCCATTTGCACTTTTGATTTTTTTACGCACTGTTCTGTTTATACAACCTTCTGTTAGATACAGCATACGCAATCTAATTATACGTCGCACTCGTATTAAATATTTGATATATTTCACATTATTTAAAAAGTATTTTATATAAAAATTTATCGTTACAGATTGTGTAATGCGTACGATATGTACATATTATACCAAGATTAAGAAAAAATATTTTTATTATCCTGCTGAAATTTTTTAAAGTAAAATTATTTTCAAATATTTTATATTGTACATTAAAATAAACTATGTAGAATGATATCTGCACAATTATGGGATAACACACTTTAGTCCATTATTTGCAGACAAAATTAAAAATAATGTTTTGGGCTTAACAAAAATCACAAAATATATTTTATATCTTTGTTATATCATTATTATATAAACAGGTACTTTAAAGAAAATAAAATTTAAAAATTTTAAAGAATTCAAGACAATGTCACGATTTTAAAAATTAAAAAATTTAAGATATAATGAATAATCTATTAAAGAGTATAAAAGTTATATATTTGTATGTGATAATAAATGACAATCGCACAATCTCGTTTCCTTCGCAATATTGGAAACATATTGCAAGTTTATGAATGCTATTTCTATTCACTATATATTAAGTCTTTTGGATAAAATTATTAAATGCGGTGTGTAAATATTTCAGAGCGATATTTTATTAAATTCCCAAATGGGTGCAATACCAAATGCGGCGTTCGGTAATTTGCAGACGCCAAATAGCGGTCAAATACAAGGTCCGATCGGTCCTACTATCTTCCAAGATCGCGAAAGAAACGAAGCCAGTCGGTCAAGAGTGACATCTGATCAACGCAGCGCTGTATATATTGGACAGGTAATAAAGAAAATTATATTATATTATATGATTAAGCGTATTTACCAAAAGAGAAAACACTTGAAACCAATCATAAATATTTCAGGATAAATTTATTAATTATCAGATTGACGGTGCACCCGATATCAATCCAAAAGTTGTTGATGTAAGACTCAATTCAGTCGCTGTAAGTAATCAAATAATAATTTAACAATTCCTAATGATAAATTTCTTTTTACTAATAAATTTTCTAGCTTTTGTTCGTTAACTTTTTAGAAATTAAATTCTCGCTTCTCTTATTTCTTATCATAGCAAAAAATGAATAAAATGTCTTATTTCATTCTGAATATAATCTATTGCTAAAGATATTATGACACTCGTGTCGTATTTTTTAATGACTTACCAAACTAATAAATATTTCCAGAAATGTATAAATTATGGTTACAGCAGATATGAAGAAAAGTAAAGAATGTACGAAATAGAATTATCAATTTGTTGTAATTTTGTTATTAGACCTCTGTAAACGAAGGTACGGCATCATCCACGGCGTCAGCCCCGTCCTTTGAAAATTTGCTGAACAATCAGTCGGGTGGTGGTGTAATAACAGCGCCTCCTGGTTTCCCTTGGAGGGACCCCCTTGATCAGATATTCGGCATCACCACCAATTCACCTATACGAACGGCATCTGTGGCATCAAATCAACTAGTGAGTATTATACAATGTAAATAGTCCACGATATTTAAAATTGTACAAAACATTATTAAATTGTGACTAAACGTGTATTAGAAGCTGTTATTAAATAATATACACTTAATCCTTCTATAACACGGTTAATTCGTACCGTGTTATATCGAAACCGTGTTAAACGAAATCTAGAATTAATATATATCAGGGGAATGTGTTGCGTGTTATATCGAAACCGTATTGAATGAAATTTAGAAATAACACAAATCCAAGGAATTTATTTCAAATATATTTTTAATGATTTAAGAATTCATACATTAAATTGTTTAAAAAAAACAGCAACGTACAGATTACGTACTACTACATATATAAAAGGAATTTCTATGTCAACAAAAACAGTAATGGAATTCGTATAAAGGTTGTCCAAGCCGTGCTATATGGAAACCATGTTATAAGAAGATTGTATTATAGAAGGGAGCGTCGCAATTTTTGCACTGTGTTATATCGAAATCGTGTTCTCAAAATAAGAGAGTTGTTCGTGTTGTAAGAGAGTTGAGTATGAGGGTTGAATGTATTTCTTAAAATTGTTACATTTGTTTAAAAAATATAAAATAACGTTAAATGGCGTTTAAATATTTACTACGTTTTCTGTTTTCTTTATTTCATAGTTTTCTTATTTATGAATATATTCTTTTTACTATTTATAGGACGAGCCGACTGAAAACAATGCGCCGATTATGTCAAATCCTATAAATTCCTTGGTCGAAGTCTTCACGCCGGTCATGAACAATGTGACCCCGACATCCACAACCACCACAACTACCGTTGGCATTTTACCTACTACTACTACTGCTAGTACCACCACTCCTACTGCTACTACCGCCAGTACCACCATTCCTACTACTACGAGTACTACTACTACTACTACCACGCCAGCACCAACGACTACTGCTACCACTACTACGACCACTACCACGACTACCACAACTACTACTACTACTTCGACAACAACCCCCGCAACGACTACGACAAGTCAAACAACAGGTACTATACTTACTATCATCCCTCAGCTCGAACAAGCTGCCTCCTTCATAAATACTTACGTTGTACCGTATACAACAGCAGATCAACAAGGCACAGTTCCGCCATCATCTACCGCGTCATCCACAATATCTACGGACGTCCTATTAAACAGATTACAAGCGAATACGCTGGAGAATCCCTTTGGTACTACGTTTGGAGATTTAGCTTTCCTGAATTCATTGGTAAATGTTTCGTTTGTTTGCAATTTATATCAACGATCTTCTTAGCATTATCTCTTCCTTGAAGTATCAAGAAACATTGAAGAATTCTTAATTGTATGATATCATACAATGTAATGAACTATATAAATTAATATATATTATTATAAAAGTATTTTCTTATCTTTCATAGTTACAGAACAATGTTAAATCCACTACACCGAAAACGCTAAGTGAAGTAGAGCAATTATTAGCAAATAGAGTGAGTAAGATAAATAATAAAATTTATAATAAGCATAGATATAGAAAAGGGAAAATAATTAATATTTTTCTTTTAAGTAAGATTTCCTGTTTATAAGATATCCTATTTATTGTATAAATTAACAAAATAACTAATTAGTAAAATAATTAAATTTAACAAACCCTTTCCGTTAATGTTTTTGTATCTTTTTTTAGATTTTATCGCTTGCATTGGCTAATCCTGGACCAACGCGATCACCAAAAGCGATTCAAACCGCGAGTTTGAATGCGAATCTAAACGCCATTAAAAATAATCCATCACCTGGATCGTCTTCTGAGCCGATAATAATCGACTTATTACCAGCTTCGTCACCACGAAGCATTATCAGCAGCACATCACCTACGAAGAAATACACTGAAACAATTACCACGACAAAAGCTAGAACCACGCCGACTATCACGACCAGGGCACCAGTCGTTATCACTGCCAAGCCTAAAACGACAGCGAGACTCAAAGCTACCACTCCTCAGACCATAGGATTTGGCGCGGGTTTATGGCGAGCGTTGTTCGGCGGTAATCTTTTCGATGCGACTACTCCAGCGAGTATTGCGAAGAATACGAAGCCGAAAGTCGCAATTAAGGCGTCCACTCAAAAACCTACTGTGACCACGCAGACACCGGCGCAGATCATCAAATCTACGCTCACGAGTCACATAATGTCAGCGATCAAATCGCCAACGACGTCGAGAACCGTGGATATCTCAGACATTCACGTGGCCTCGAGTACGTCGTTCGCAGACAGTATCATTGCTGCATCGACACCAAACACGATTTCAACCACGCTCTTAAATAATCCGAATCCTAGATTGAACGACGTCTCTACGTCCACGTATTCACCCGAAGATGATGCGAAATTCCTGGCTGCACTCCTGCAAGCCTTACCTGCACAAACGAGTAAGTCGGATTTCTTTATTTTTTTTCAACGTTTATATTTTAATAAAATAGAAACTTAACTATAATTAAACCTATTTACTTCAAAATTTAAAAAAGCATTTACAAATAGTTTTATTAATAAAACTTCTTAAATTATTTAGAATAGTATGTTTTTTGTATTTTTAAAATTGTTGAATTTGCTTTTAAATATTTTTACTAATTGTAAAACTAAAGATTTCAAATGTAGAATGATAAACCATTCTAAGTTGCTATACAAATGGATTAACTGCAAATCCACAATTATAAATTATAAATTCAACATTGATCAAAAGTAGAAGAATCATTTTAAGATCCAAAATTAATTGCTATGTTTTTTTAAATAGCTAGTTTTATTTTTCAGATTTCAAGTTATTAGTTTTTAATGATCTGTATCAATAAATTTTTTTTATATTAGAAACGAGTACTACTGGGTCAGCACGATTAAACAACGACGATGAAGCTTTTCTGAGAGCTATTCTCAGTAATCAGGCTATTATATCTTCCACCACACCATCATCCACTGAAGTGAATCCTTCTGCTTTGTTGGCTCTACTCCTAAAGCAGCAAGGTATAGAACCCACGACACCAGCTACAAATCTCAGGGAACAATTACAATTATCCGTGAGTATTCTGCTTCCGCTTTTCGTATTTTTTGAAATTCTGTTTATATGATTTATTAAACATGTCGGTATTTCTCGATCAGAGTCTAGGTTTGCTTACTCCAGAGCCGACTACGACTCGACCAATAACTACCAACAGACCGGTTAGCACGGCTAGGCAAGTAGTGACACCAAGGCCAACTTCGAGACCAAGACCAATACTGCAGACTACGACTTGGGCTCCAAGTTCAACGTATCCGCCTCCTCTCTTCGGAGGAAGTGGATCTTCGGATAGCGGGCTAGTTACCGCTACTAGGGCCATAGGCAGATTCCTTGGTGCTGCCATTTCGGTGAGTATTCTTCTTTCATAAAAATTCTTTTTTTAACTAATTAATAAGAAAATTTAATAAAAATTTTTAATTTATCCTGCTCCGTTCTAATAAATAACAAAGACAAATACGCAAGTTAAACTTCGCAAAAAAGGTTTTGCCGTACATTCGAAAAATTATTTTACAAAGAAATATTATTTAAAAACAATTTGTTAATATGTTAAATCATGATTACAAAATTGTAGAAATAAGTTATAAATAAATTAAAATTTTCTTTTTAATTTATAACTTATTTTATAAAATTTTCATTTTATCTTCTATATTTCAAAAGTTATAATTAAAAAAAATTTTCTACTATACTTGTTGAAATAATTATTTAAAAAAATCTCTTTATATTAGTTATTAACATTTTTTTATTTTGGCTTTTAGGGTGCAGCCCAACAGTTACAATCTTTACTAAGAAATAGTACCAGAAGCGCAGCCGGCTAACATTAGAATGGAAAACGACGATGTACATCAATTTTCGCTCAACCTGAGAACAAATGTCAGGTTTGAGGTTGTAGTAGTTGTTAACTAATATTGTGCTGTTGAAAGTTACAATGGCAACATGGAAGTCGACAAAATGTCAAGAGAAAGTTCAAACAAGACAGCAATAGAAAGTAAACTTGCTCAATTATTATGGACTATTACAGATGATACTACGGACGAACAATCTCAAAATCACATTCTTAAACGTTACTAAAAAAAAAAAAAACATTTTCTCAGTGAACAAATCAAAACCTTAAATATTAAATATCGAATAACAGATTCTTAATACAAATAATACTTAAATATATTTTAAATCGACCGCTACAATGTACAAAGCTAAGATGTACTCGATGTCTTGACCGAACATTTCTTGTCGATTGCTAATCTAAGAAACAAACATTTCGTTCGTCGTTGTTAATTATTACTCAAGTTTAATACCGACACAATTCTCATTAAAATTTAAAAAAAAAGATTGATTGAATATCTTACTATCCAGATAACACCGTCTTATGGACGTCCATTTTATATCCATTTTACGATCGTACGTCCATGGACATAAAATGTTGGTCCATTGAACGTTCATACAAGGACATATATTGGCTAATAATAAACGGACATCCATTTCAATTTTATTTTATAATTTATGTATACAGGGTATCCGGAAAATCGCCTGCAGTATTTCGGGAAGTTATTCGGAACCCAAAAAGAAGGAAAAAAGCTATATAAACATAGATCCGGAAATAAGTCGTTTCCGAGTTATAGGCCGGTATTCATAGTCAGTTCTTATATTTAAGATCATCTTCAGTACAGTCTTATGTGATTCTAAATCAATCGCAAAGTCATATTAGCATTTTAAGACATTACTTAAGACGGTCTTGAAATAAAAACATGAATACCGGCCTATAACTCGGAAACGACTTATTTCCGGACTTATGTTTATATAACTTTTTTTCCTTCTTTTGGGTCGCGATCACTTCCCGAAATACTGCGGGCGATTTTCCGGACATCCTGTATATACTGTACGTCCAACGGACGTTTGTACATGGACTTGTTTTTGGACTATCGCCATTTCTGTGGCCATCTATCATTCTGTACTTGGACGTCCGGTGACTGGATATAATCTCTGGATATATGGATGTCCATCGTATGTACATATATTTATTGGGTAATTTATTTCATTTTCTATATAAAATTCATATTTAAATATAAATTTATATTTAATTCAAAGTAACGTTCAGAAAACTGAAAATACGTTGAATACATTTTTCAAAGTTTTTACGATAAGATGTTATCAGTAATAATTCGCAATGACGGTTTCGAATATCGAAATAATCCTGAAACTTTGCAAACATTTCCAAAGTAAGCCTATCAATGTTCCTTCAGGTGTACTTGTGGAGATGTTTGTAACGGTCGTCATAATTAAGGTAAATATATTTAGCGTAACGTTCATGTCGTTAACTGTATTCTACCGATGCGTTGCCTCTATACTTTTTTTCTTATTTTTCTACTGTTCTTTTTTCGACGTACGGCGAAGCGGTGAATGTGCTCAGTGGATCGTTAATATTTGAACATTTTGCATACGGATGATTCTTCGGACACACATATGTACACATACACACGCACGCACGCGCGCGCGCGCGCGTACACACACACATACATACATGCACACAAGATGTAATTTAGCAACATTCCGTTAATTTTGTGACAGATAATTTAACTTTTAAAGTCTAACTATAAGAAGTTAAACTGTAAAACAGAAAACGCTTACTGTACACATACATACACACATCATCTGTATGCAAAGTTTTAAATAAAAAATGTATGTTTCGATTAATACTTTTGCAATTTCAAAAGAGCTTCTACCTCTTCGACATCTCGCTCCGCATCCGCGTATCAATATACCATACGCAAATTGTACATTATTAAATTAAATTTTTAGAGTAGAAGGGAGCGTAATATAATAGTGTTTTTTAACGTATGTGAATAAAATGTTTGTGCGATTGAGAGAGAAAGATTGAGATTGGGGCAAAGCTGATTTATCTTGAGTAATCTCTGTTTAGGCAACCGAAAATGATATTGAAAAGAAGATTCTAGTTTAGAAATCAGAGATTCATTTAGAGATGATTCTTGAGATGATTTTTAGATGTTGCTTGTTTGATCAAAAAGGAAAAGCGCGATATTGGTCTCGTCCCTATTCTAATAGTCTTGATAAGTGTGTGATTCATAATTAATAAGGTATAGGCAAAATTCAATATTTTTTATGTATAGAATTTTCACTCAAAATAATGTAATTATTTAAATGCTTTTAATATAAGTAGTTGTTAGAGATTTTATTTAATAAATTCTTAACTTCCGATTCATATTTTTGTAAGCGATCGAGACGCCTGTCTATCTCGTGTATTTCGTTTTTAATAGAATGAATCAACAATCGGCACATACGTCGAATTAACTATACGTGATTATTTTATTATTTTTCAATTGGTAGCCTCGTGTGTATATTAGCGAAACAATATTTTTGAAACAATTGTTATCAGCATTTCTTATATTACATTAACGCATATATTGAGTAATAAATTCAATTCAGAATTAAATTTATTAAAAATTCTTAATTCAATTATTTAATATGTTAGTACATTACATAAAAGTTGTACGATATTATAACTCGATGCTAAATCAAGCGAAAAATATTTTTTATGCTTATTGAAATTCATAAATCAATAAAACAATTTATAAAGCTGTGAATGCACGGATTTATGAATGCGTGCATGCAGGTAAAATATGTATAAATAAAATGTCCGCATTTTTTTATACGGAGAAAGAGAGAGAAGCGAAATTGCTTTTGGATTAGATAAACAGGATAAACAAGCGATTTTCAGCAACAAAACGCAGCGGTGGATAATCGAATGCTGCATACTAAAAATGGTTGTGAAAATATTAAAATAAATAATTATATATATAATTATCTACTCATCTACTATATATAATTAATACAATTTATCAATATCGAAACGGTTTGTTATAAAATCTGTTTAATTGGCTGCGTAAGTAAAATGCCATACATCGCTAAATAGCTTGACTCATAATTTATTTACTTATGCTATGTACCGGAAATTCATAAAAAATCAAATAATATTTACGAGCAATAATTATGTTTTTTTTTTTCATTTAAGTCGCATATATATAATTCAGTCCGTTTATATGTTATGATATAGTTACACATCCAGTGTAAGTCTGTACATATGTATAATCGGTTATTCCTATATTTTATATAGTAATAAACATAATAAGTTATATTTCCCTAATATTAGTTAACATTATGGCGCCAATTGTATTACAGTAAAGTATCTTGATATATAGAATGATGCCTTTCTCGCAGCTGCTGTAATATTTATTCAAAATACGCATCGAATGTCTTGTAATTATAATGTACATTTGCATATTAAACAACTTCTCATATTAAAACAGATATTATTTTATCGACTCACGATCTAATTGTGCTGCGTAATTGCAAAAGTATTTATTAAAAAATGTATATATCGAACGTTCTTTAATTGCGATATACTTGCACATTAAACAACTTCCCCATATTAAACGTATGTTACTTTATTTACATTTGAGCGACGGATACAGACTTCTATCGAATTGCAGTAATACTAGTTACTATCATTACTAATAAAAAATAAACGCCATAATCACGATGACATGATACATAATCAATATCGGTAAGTAATATGATTAAAAATATTTAAGAGAAGTATGACACAATGCAATGCGTATTTCTTAACTTGTTAAGTTGACGAGCCAGGGCGATAACATATTAAATTATACAAAATAAATTTTACAGAGAAGTAACAGAAAAAAAATATTTATCTATTCCTTTATATATTGTTCCTTTCAAGAAACATATAAATGATTAAATTTATAGTATCCAATAGAGCTGGTAAATAATTATGAAGCTTAACAACTCTGACATGTCTTTAAACACGATTTAGTATATTATTGCTTCAAAAATGTTCAATTGTTTGAAATTCTTATACGATCGTTAGAATGATAGGTGAGGGTCTAATTCTGATCGTATGCACATAGAGAGGGAGATGAATATAATGTACATAAAACGTATTAAAATGCTGCAACTGCACACCATGATCTCATCAATCTCAGTCATCACATTTTCTATTGTCTCGTTCATTCTTTATTCCTATAGTAAATATGATTTCCTGACTAACATAAAAAGGAAGTAATATTATACATATATCTAAATATACGCGTTTTATTTATATGCGCTAGCACAGCGATTAACTTGGTGAAAGATAAGTGTCAGTTGATGCTGCAATTTGAAAATATATTACACTCTTGTGAATAAAATAAAATACTGAATTCACAAAAGATATGAGTTTTATGAAAAATTCTTACAATAAATTGGTGTTTTGGTAATCAATCACTACTAGTTAGAATAATTATTATATTATATATAAATTATGTATATACATTTTTTTTAGAAGTAATTCTGCTATTTCGTCGAAAATATTACCGACGAAAAATATCACTTTTCATCAGCTTTGTCACACATATGTAAAAAATTGCTTCAAGATTTAATAAATCATCAATCCAATTTTGTAATATTGAATATTGACTGTTAAACCTCAAATCAAATTAAAGAAAAGCAATTTAAAGCAAAGTAATAAGATAATTTCATTATCTATTTACATTCAGAACCATATTTCATCATATAAGTTACTTCTTTGTTACACAGTTCTATAATTATTTGCGATGTATGTATATATGTAGTCTTAACTGGAATAGCTGCCGTTTTTTTTAAATATTTAATATCTGAATTTGCACGTATTTAATTAAGGATGATGCTTTCGCAAATAATAAGTAGCCGATCAATTTATATCAATCTGACGTACGGAATAAATATATATTTTTTATTCTATTCACATGAAAGAAAAGAAAAAAATAAAGAGAAGAAAATAAGTAAAAAGTCAACTATAATGTGCATTTATAAATCTATCAGCAACATTTAGGTGTACAGTTATAGCATTGAATACAATGTATATATGTTCTAATTAAAGATACGAGTCCAAGACAGTAATCACCCTAAGACTGCCAGAAACGATATTTCCAAATGATCCTAATAGGATCATTACTGCATCATTTGTACTGCACAGAATATTTCTAGATATACTACAGAGCATACAAATAAAATTATGTTAATCATACTGTTCGCAATTTCTCAATAAATCATTCCTCGGTCTAATTAACAACATTAAAGAATTAATCGTAACAAAATGGGAAATAAAATCGATACAGGCTACATATCATATTTCTATTATAGAGCTATGAATAGTTCAGTTATTTCTCTTATTATTTGCAATAAATCGTTAATCTTAATTATTCATTCTCATGATATATTACTGTTCCTGTACACAATGTCCGACAATACTAGTTTGACATACAACATGTACTAATACATGTGCAAAAAGTAGTCTGAACTATATTAAGACTCAAAGAGTTTAGTAGATCATCCTATATTCCAAAGGAATGATTAAAAGAGAGCATGTACAAAGGATTCGTCGTTTAGTTTCGAGATCAACATGTACAGGAATATCCTCTACGCAGCTATAATAAAAATAAATTCGTGTGTTAATAAATAAATAACAAACATACATATTATAGAGTGTGATGTTTAGTGGAAGACTGTATTAAGGGTCGGTATATAAGAGATTAAACTTTTGTCTTAAACTTTTTATAACCAAGGGTTTCAAGAATACAGTTGAAATATTGGAATTAACAGTCAGAATTACATTATACAAATTCCGTTACTAAATGCAGATAGTATTATTAATAAGATGACTATGACTGAAGTAAACACATTTTTTATAATAATCATCATATAAAATGGCAATGTTAATAAAGAATATAAAAACTATAAAAAGGTTACCATTAATAAATAGCATAATAAATAAATGTCGAAGAGTTATATAAGTAGGTGTGTATAATACAGACTAGAGTTTGATGATTTTAAAGAAAAAAATGAACATTGCGCAAATATGCTCATAAAACCTTTTTGTATATTTACTCGTCAAATATTTCAAATTTTTTTGCTGTATATTTAAATAAAAATATATAGTAAAAATATCGAAATAATATATATAAATTAACTCAGTATAATAAAATATTCAAAATGTTATCAAAGAAACAATGAACTTTCAATTAGTTATTCAACGAACAATCTTTTCATCATCAATTTCAAATAACTTTAAGTATTGCTACGCTTATAATACGAACTAACTGTCTTAATATGATTTTGCGTACAATATGTAGAAGAGTTATTAATTTTATTATGTTTGCAGGGTGTTCCATAACTCTTAATTAATATTTTAGAAGGTAAAGGAGAAATTTTTTGAACGAAACGGTCCTTTTTCGATTTTAGCTCAAATCATTAGTTATTAACATCCGAGTTATTAACAATTACAGTTAACTAATCAGACAGCACGCGGCCGAAGTACCCAGGAGTGCAGCATGCCATGGATACTCTCGTGCTTACTGTATGCATAAATAAATTAATAAATAATGAAATAAACAAAATAAATAAGAATAAAAAACAATTCGATACATTTCTTACACATTTATTCTTATTTACTTATTTATTTATTAATATCAAAAATGAAAATAGAATTTTTACCGAGGAAACGTACGGTGAGCGTGAGTCAAAAACGGAGAAGGAATTTTTTGTTCAAAATTCCACCCCCAATATATAATAAGGGAACATTAATTAAGAGTTATTGGACGCTCTGTACTAGTAATTTATCATAGATACTTATCAGGGTTGTAAAAGATTAATTCCTTTTCGGACATAATTCACAAATAATTCCAAATTCAGAAAAGGTTTATGAATTAAAAGTGAGTTTAATTTATAATTCTGAAAGGGCTTATGGATTAAAAATGAGTTTAATTCATAATTCTGAAAGGGCTTATAAATTAAAAGTGTATTTAATTCATAAATCCGAAAGGACTTGTGAATTAAAAGTGAGTTTAATTCATAAATCTGAAAGGGCTTGTGAATTTAATTTCAAACAAGTCCAGATGATTGAATTGAAAAGCAATGAATTAATTCACAGATGATTGATTTAAGTCTCGTGCAAGGAATGAGTTCATAATTCGTTTCTAAAATTTAGTCGAACAAATTTAATTGTAATGTAACATGGGCGGTAAAATCAGAGAAGATGTTTATGTGTCTCAGATCACCGATAATGGGGTCAGGTTATGCGCTCTGTAATTTTTGGAGTGTGAGTATAAAATAAGTTTAAATTAAGTATAGATGTCCTAGGTCGCTAATGACAGAGTCTAGATCGTGCGCATCGTATTTTTCGGTGTCTAAATGTGCATTCAGTTTGAATATATATTCAAATATATTAGGTCACCGAAGATGGGACATAAGTAATCATAGTTTTTACATTAAATCATAATACACAAGTCCTTTCGCAATTATGAATTAAACTCATTTTTAGTTCATAAACTTTTTCGGATTTATGAATGAAACTCACTTTTAATTCACAAATTCTTTCGTAATTAGTAATTAAATTCACTTTTAATTCACAAGTTCTTTTGGAATTATGAATTATAATTATTTCTAATTTACAAGCCTTTCGAAATTATGATTTGCGGCTCGTTTAATTACTAATCCTGCAACTCTGGTACTTATCAATTTGTAATTATGATAGACAAGATAACAGAATAAAAGATGCTCCGTAATTATTTATATTATTTTCATCTGCTGTATAATGTAGCAATGTTGAATTTTTCAATACTCACAACTGTACCCTTCATTACCCTTAATCTGCAAAGACTTCTATCCATATAAGAGTGCTGGGCAATATTTTATAATTTTCAAACTAAATAATTATACATGAGTATACTACAGTCAAATAGATTATTTTTACTATAACAAACTGCCAAAATCAGTCTTACTATTTTCTACTTTGATATTTTATACTCAAATGCACAAGACATTTCCAACATGACTTCCTCTGATAATCTTTTACAAGAAAAAATATAATCTTTACATGAAGTTATTATAATGTATAATAATTTTAAAGAGAAAAAACAATTTTAAAGTTTATGAGTTAAAAACAATTTAGCAAAAGAATTTATTAAAAAAAAACATTTAAAATATGTTTCTTTTTGTGTAAATATGATAAAAATTTTCATACTATTTTATAAAACAAAATTTGAAAAAGTTGACTTACAAATTGATTATCTGAAATTACAATATAATCATTACAATATAACAAAATCTAAAGTTTTTTATAATATATAAAAAATATATAAAATCATGTTAAAAGCAAGAGTTTGCTATAAATAAAATCTTATCATTAATTTATTACTTTTTAGTCTTAATTTCGCGGTAGAAATTGAAGTAAATTATTTTGGCAATCAGTTTTCAGCAATCGGAAATATTTGTCTTATCCGTTTGACTGAGCGCTCATATTAACTAACGTATAAAGTATGACTAAAAGTTAGGGGCCAATATTAATTAATAAAAAAAATTATATGAAAATTGTAATTCAATATTATGTGCCTTATACAAAATATCAAAGGCCGATCACGGTGTATTTAGCAGCATTGCGAAAATGTCCCCAAACTTTTTAATTATACTTTGTGATATAATTTTATGATATATTAAATTGTGTATGTGTGTGTATGTGTGTATACTCTCTCTCTCTCTCTCTCTCTCACTCTCTCTCTCTCTCTCTCTCTCTCTCTCTCTCTCTCTATATATATATATATATATATATATATATA
>VBVR01001104.1:0-34713 GCA_011638315.1 Tetramorium parvispinum | reverse complement strand
ATAGAAATTTTACAAAGAAAGGAAGTTGGTATGAACATATATGTATGAACATATATAATTATATACATTTATATATAGTTATACATATTTATATATGTTCAAATATGAAAAATATTTTCCCGGGCACAAAAAAAATCACGATACGACGGCGTAAGACTATTGAAAAATTATTGAACGGGTAGAGAAAATAAGAGAAGATATATGTAAGAAAGAAAAAGTGAGAGTAGAAAAAAACAGAAATACCTGGAATTGGTAAGATGAAAATACATGAAAGAGCAAAGACGTGGACGGTGGCGACGCGCGAGCGAGTCGAGCGAGTAACTCGCTTCAGGGGCGACCCGAAGTGAACTTACGCGATTGGCTGACCGGCCGGCCGGCAAGCCGGCTGGCCGGCCGGTCACAGAAATTCAATTCCTGCTACTCCTTTCTCTCGTCTCTCTCTCTTTCTCTCCCCGTTTCTCCAGTCGGAGCGCGGCAAACGTCGTTTCCCAAGGGACGCCCGTTCCGGATCGGTACCGAACCGACCGGCCTGTCAGTTCGTCGACGGCGTTGCTCTCGCGCGCACCGACGCCGCGCCGCGCTTTCTTCCTCCTTCGCGAATAACGTGCTAAAACGCGGAATAACGTAAACACCCGGATCGCCCGGTGCCGCGGTCTTCCTCGTCCCCGCGAAAAGCCGGCCGGTAACGCGCCGAGAGAGAGAACTGAGCGGACTGTGCCCCGATCACGCGCGAACCAGCGGTGCGCGTCGAACGATCGATTCGGAACCTAGGTACGTATAGATCGTGCGCGCCTCGATCCCGGCCATCATCCTTAGCGATAAGCGTGGGCGAACGCCGAACCGGTGTCGCGATCCACGTCGGCTTTTTCGACAATCCGAAACGACCGAGACTCGCACAGGGAAGAGCGAAGGGAAATTACTGGACTAGAAAAATCTTGGCGATACAAACATTCTTTATCTTTCTCATTAATATTGATAGCACGTATGAATTTTTAAACGAGTGGGAAGATGGGATTGATTTATTATAGTTGTCCTTTGAAGATAAAGCGATGTATGTGTACATGTTTATACGTATACATATGACGAATTTAATTTATTGCGATACCTATGAAAAGCATAAATTTTTCCTTTTTTTTTTCGTCATGACGTCAGTTTGTGACTTAAAGATTGTTTATCGCTCGTAGATCGTATTTGCCATGTTGGCAACACAATCATTAAATGCCAATTTTTGCGTTACACAATAAGTCGTCGGGCAGATTTTTTTGTCACATTGCTGTCGTGTAAAAAAAAATGACTGTCGATTGTTTGTGCGGGTAAAAAAAGTATCATGCCGCCGGCGTAAATTAAAATAAAATTGCTTGAAAAAATGTTTACAAGGCGAAACAACTTCTGAAAATGATTCAGCTGCATAGAACTCGAGTGGAACAATCCAGAACTTTCGTCAATAGAGCTAGAAATTATCAACGCAACTTTTCCGAGTGTCGGGCTGCTACGACTATTGAAAATTATCTTCAAAATTGTGAATTGTTGAAATTTTGCTGTGAAATAATTATGAAACTAGCCTAGAAAATTAACGGAAACTTTCTTCGCAGACATAATATAATTTTCGATGTCTTCTTCTCTACCTAAAGGATAGTATACCGTATTGGAACGTAAAAGTCAGCACATTTTTTTATTTTCGACTTTTTTAGTATTAAAAATGTGGAACTTTTTATAACGTTTATAACGTTTTTATAACGTTCAGAAATTATAGAATTATAGAAGTACGAAAAGTGCTACTGTCATTGTTTTTTAAAAATTAATAAAACGTACCAACCTTATGGACACATTTCTGTAGAGATCCGCAAAAGAATGAAATATTTATTACTCGACGCCTTACATTGGCATTCGCTGAATGTGCGCGAGACAACAGAAATTTCACGACCGGCGCGAACAGATAGCTCTTTAGCTCGTGCGAAATTGAAGAAAATAAAATTAATAATAGCGACGGTATTCAATTTTCTTTTCATGAAAATTCATAAATACTCGAAAAAGACCAAAAAAAAACGGAGATTACTTATTAACGCGGTCAATACATATTTACGTATCACTCAATGTTTAACAAATAATATAATGCTCCCAAATGTCTTTTACGTGTACCAACGGACTCAAATTCTATGTCTTAACTGAATAGTAAGTTACACATACGCGAGTAATGTATGATACAATTAAAAAGGATTTTTAGGATATTTAATTGCGATAATAGAACAAACGCGGGACTATAAACTCGGTTTTTTCATATCGGACGGGAAAAGAATGAAAGAAGAAAGTGCAAAATAAAAGAGAGAAACCGATTGGAATAGAAACATCCCGCGGTCGCCGGGAATAGAGCGAGAGCAGGGATGGGAACGAGGGGTCTTTTCTATTTTCGAATCAGGTTGATGAAAGTGGGCTCGCTGCGTTTTCTAAGCTGGGATCCGTACATTATGTACAATTCTTTCCGTCGCAGTATGCACGCTTGTCCGCAAAGTTGTTACTTTGTCTTGGGACAGTCATGACTGATGGAACAATCCACGCTATACTGTACCGGACCGGCATATATAAGAGTATAATAACACGGCTGTGATTAGGCGAGACGAGACAAGACGACGAGGCACATGTCACTCTCCTGTCAGCAGCACCGCGCGATTTTAAATTTATCGAATATTTCGAGAAACCCAACTTTTTGCCTTTAATCCAAACAACTCGTAAATTCAAGAATATTCATATTCACACTCCATAGTCGTGATTGTCTCAGGATAAAATAACAACGGCAGACAAGCGATGTGTAAGGCGACGAAAAGAATTGTATAATATACGGAGCTCAGCCCAGAGAAAACGCAGCGAGCCCACTCTCATCAATCATGACGAAATTGTCCCGTTTAAGAGGAATCGGCTCGGTTAAAAGTTACGCATTAGTCTTGGTATTTCTCGTCAAACAATCTAGTCAAATTTTGCTAAACACAAACCAGTTTAGGAACCACATTCGATATGTGTCGTAAAATTTGTTATTGCTGCATTTAAGTCATTTATATATTTATTTTTTAATATTGATGAGATGTTATGATATTATTTTTAAGAACCATATTTAAATGATTTATCATCGAGTTTACAATCTTCAAAAAAATTATTGTGATAATTATTTTCAAAGATTGTAAACTCTAAAAAGAATACAGAGAGAGAGAGAGAGAGAACGTTGCAGGGGATGCAGAGTCGGTTCATTAATGATTTGATAATGATATCACTACTAATTAGAACGTATCTCAAGTTTTTTTAGATTAGAATATATTATAGAAATTGCAATATTGTTTATTTATATTGGGTTCTGATAAATAACATCTAAATAACTTTGCAATCTTTAAGAAAATGAAGTTTGCAATCTTTAAAAAAATAATTATGTGATAGTTATTTTTAAAGATCATAAAAAAGGAAATTCAGGATCAATTTTATTGCCCGTAGTTTTGATCTCGTCTACAAATTATCATAGTCAAATAATTTTTTTAAAAGGTCCATAAAACAAGTTTGATGTCGACTTCAAACTCGTTAATGACTAGTCTCTTTTATACTCGCCGCACGTTGATAATCATTGGCGAGACTTTTACTGTGCGGATTCTTAATGTGAAATTTTTATGCCAATGCACGTTCCACCTTGCATTTACGATAAAAGTGATTCATCGAGAGTTGACGATAAACAGTCAACACAACGTACGTAAGCGTACGTAAGTGATATTTGAAGTTCGCTCGTAATTTCGACGACTGCCAGTTATGGCTTCTAGCTGGGCCGTGGTTCATAAATAAAATCCGTCAAAGTCCACTTTAGGTAAACTCTCCCAGGAGTAAACTCTCCCAGGAGGGTAAACTCGCCATCGTCATCATCATCGTTCGCATTTGATCGTTCGCGCGTTCGATCATCAAAGTCACGAGGCGATCTCGCTTTCAATGAGCTTAATCGTGCACGCGACGTCTCGTGACGATGAATCATCGTCTTGGTGAGGCGTTGAGCACCACGGTGATATTATGTCCTTGTTCCCCATATGGAATTCTGATTGTCGGCATGATCCCGAAAACAAAATACGAACCCTCGTATAAGGATTGAATCATCACGTGCTCTTTATCATGAAATACTGGTACTATCCATAAACAAAATTTTTTAAAAATAGGGATGGTAAATATAAAACGTAGACCACTTACACGAAATAAGTTCTCAACTTTATGCAAGAAACCTTCTGTGATGTAGTATTTTTAATAACTGCACGAGGACGATAAGAGGAATTGAGGCATAAACGATTAAGAGGACGGGTACATCGAGATAACTCGCAACAACATGACGCTGTATGCGTAATAATTGTGACGATTATTTTAAGTGTGGACACCATTTTAATCGCCTCAATTAAGTGCTATCGTTGTGACAGGTCATCGTCGATGTAATGTTATTATAAAGAGAGAGAGAGAGAGAAAGAAAGAAAGTACGCGTTTGCACGCGTGTGTGGCCTACAAGTACTATAACATTCTATTAGAAATAATAGAATAGAATTATCAACATTACTCTACCAGTTAATTTCTCAGAAATAACTTGTTTTCCATTTGCCAACTGTAAAAGAAATTAGCAAAAGAATGTAAATGGAATGATGATTTGTATATTAGTAACTATTAGTGTAACCAGAATTAATGGATTATGGATGATGGATTAAAATACGTTCTAGACTTTTGTCATCTACTATATCGGTTCTTATATCGCGCGGTTCGAGGAACTGATTTCTCTCGATGAAAAATATCGGGTAGTTAAAGAAGCGAGAAGGAGAAAGAGAGATCGGGAGAGAGAAAGGGTGCCCCGAGAGGCTCTTTTTCATTCTACTTTTGCTCGTGGAATTTTCCACCACAGGAGGTTTTATGATCTCTGTCGGCGGTTACAAAAGGAACGCGCGGCCTGTTTCTTTCTGCCTAAGAGGCGAAATGTCGCCCGGAGCAGTGCGTCGCACCACGTGCATGCACACATGAGGGACACGACACGTGCGCGAGCGCGCGCGCGCGCGCCCATACATGCAACAGAATGTATTGTAGTGCAGCGACAGTTTCCCTTCTGAATGTCCTTAAAGAGGAATGCACATTTTTCAAATTTTTTATTCACACTTGCAAATGGAGAAGGCTGCTTATCTTTACATTGTATATCTCAAGTTGCAACTAATATATTATTCAAACTATAAGCAGATTGTGGGTTATCATCAAGAAATTATAAATTCCAATAAAAACAATTCTTCCATATACAAGGATACGTCTTGGTATGCGCGGTACTATCACAGTTGTAATAATTAAAATTCTTTATTAGTCTGTACCCATTTTTTTAAAAAAGTTTTCTCATCTTTTTTTCTCAGATTGTATCAAATTAAAGATTTTTAATTAATCGATGTTTTTTCAATGTACGAAAAATGGAGAAGTTCAATTACATTTCTTATTCTCCACGGAGATAATTAAATATATATGTATATATAGCAGAGGAAGAAGACATAATTTATTTTATTCAAATTTTAAATAAAGATATACTGTGGTTTAAAATACATTTCTATCAGTCGTTACCATTAGTAGGCTTAACTGTACATGTATATTCGTGTATCTGTATGGGGACAAAGTATGGCAGATATAAATCAGGATTCCATGAAACCAGGTCAAAAACCTCCACGCCATAGCTCTCTTCGCTTATGTAACCTTGTCCTACAAAGGCGGTGCGAAAGGGGAAACATAGGCGCTCCTTTCTCTCACAAGGAATCGTTTTGTATCTCGTCCGCTTGCACGTGCGAAGTTTCAAAGGATCCTCCCGCGTCACCTAGCACTATCTAACCGCAATATTCGTGTGAGAATATATATTCCTTGAATATCGTAAGATAGATACGTATTACAAAAGACAAATTAAATAGAAGTTGCAGCAAAAGATAATCCTTCGAGGAATGTAATCGGTTAGAAGTTATTATTGTTGACAGAAAATCAATACTGCGTGTCTTTTGATATAACTTACACGTGATAAGGTACGTCAGAAATATTGGCATGTTATTAAACGTGCAACATTTGTATATATTTATAACATACATTTATAACTAAAAATGCTTTTAATAATTGACATTTATCTATAGTGGATATCCGTATATATTTCAACTTCTAAAACATTTGAATAATTTAATAATCTCAGCTCGGTCGTAAACCTTGACTACTCGCGTGAAACGTGTATATGTAATGTGCATTCAGTTATTTATCGTTTTTTTTTTACTAGGTCAAATACCGGTACACGCGATCGTATTAAATTGTCCGTATCTGCTTGATGAAAATGTAATATCGATTGATTAATTAAGAAAAAAACTGACTTCTAATTTATAAAGGTCCTTCCTGCATCATCTTTAAATCATCTTTAAATGTGTATGTGTGTACATTGTGGTCAATGTAAATAGTATACCTATTCGGCGAATAATAAAAATTAATTCGTGACAGACACGCAGCAAAAATTGTTACTGCTTCGTCATTTTGTATTCGGGCTGCGACTAGCGGTAAGACGTTTTTCATACTTATCTAATGGAAAATTCGATCGATCGCTTAACAACCTCCAGACATATTATTCTTGCATTCGCTCGATAAGTAGTTTCAACGTTGTTGAAAATTTAATGAGACGCGTCCGCCAAGAATGCTGCGCATTTGCGTTTTGGATGTCATAGGATGTTCAGAATAGCTGCCTCTTTTAAACTTGAACGGTACAAAGTACGAGAAATTGTTAATTGACTTTATGTGTAGAGGAGATTGCTGTATCTTGGATACAAGTGTACCTTGGAACATTTGATTTAGTTTAGACATTGGTGATCTGTGACAATTAAGTAAAGTAATTTAGTTATATTATTTCGAATTTTTTCTTCTTGTTGCTGTTTTGTAGAATAGAATTTGTATTACTCATTGTTAGTACAAGAGGTAAGCAAAATTTTATATTTTTAAGTTCTAAAGTAGTAGTTCTAACAAGGGACATGTTACAATTGTCCGGAACCGATTTAATTCTCCCTGAAATATGTTGTTAAACATAAAAAAACTAAAAGACCCATATTTTTTTATATGTGTGCAATCTCATGTTTAAGAAGTGAAACACTCCTTTGAAAAATAAAAAACGGTCTTTCTCTTTTAATTTGGGACTAATATCGTCGAAAGTATAATCGATAGAAAAAAAATGTTTTAAATAAAAGTTAAGTGGTTTGAAGAGTACATTATAATAGTTATTTCAGAACATAAAAAAAATTTTTTTAAATATTTCTCCTATCATTTAATTTTTTTTATTTTCTGAAATAATTATTATAAAGTACTTTTCAAATCATTTAACTTTCATTTAAAACATTTTTTTCTATCTGTTATACTTTCGACGATATTCGTCTTGAAAAAGAAAGACGGTTTTTTTTCAAAGGGGTGTTACACTCCTTAAACATGAGATTACGCACATATAAAAAAATATGGATGTCTTAGTTTTTTGTGTTTAACAACATATTTCAGAGAGAATACATCGGTTCCGGACAATAGTGACATTTCCCTTTGTAAGTTATAAAGTAAATTTTTTCAACTAAATTTAGAGAGGTTTTTAATTTTGTAGTTATTATATTTAAATTTGAATTGTTGCGATTAATTCTTCAGATATATTCTATTTTGAAAATCTGTTAGCTGTAATTTAACTTATACAACCTATCTATTTCTTAATGAGAAACCCATTGTAACCCCTTGGCATAACTTACTTTATGTACCTTGGAATTATTTCAATATGCATTAGGTAGACAAACACTCCAATTTACCTTTACTTACTAAACTATTTAGGATTTACTTTAATCACAAACAGTTTGCAAGTAAATATAGAATAACTATAGATGTATTATTGTGTAACATTGGATTGTGTAACACTAATTTAACACTGGCTACGTTCCGAAATTCACTGCCAGTATTGAAAATCTATAGTGCGCGTGACATAAAATACAGATTTGCAGTACTGGCAATGAATATCGGAATGCATCCACTATTGGTTAATTTTGGCAATATTAAGCTAATTATAACAACGAAAAAACATGGTAGATGAATTTAATTGGTGCTTCAAGATGCGAAAGAAAATGTTCCACGATACAAAAAGATGAATACTCTGGGACAGATTTGTAATTTATTTTAAAGTGTAATTTTCTCTCTTTTTATTTAAATAAATTAATGGAAAAAATGCATATATTTATAAGGATAGGTTTTATTAGTATTTGTAAATCATATATTTTTCAAATTTTTGTCGTTTAAATTCCAGCTGGGGAAAAACAAAGGAACCTAAAAGCGTTTCCAAAGTACAGCAATTTCTCCTACCAATTATCGTATGCCAATGAAAAAAATCGAAATTTTACCAAGGCTAATCTATCGCTCACACGACCCGCATTGCTAGCTTCCACAGGAAAATTTTATTCGCGAATAAAAGCTGACACAGAATAAAAGTGTAAAAAATAGACACTATAAAAACAAGAAAACTTGACGTAACGTCATCGTGGCAGATGTTGCATTTACAAAGGACACGTCTTTTCGCCAAACAAACGACGACAAATGGAGAGCCGGCCGGTTCTCGCCACCAGATCTTCTCATTATAATACCGGAACAGAGGTTTAAGGTATCCTCACGCTGATCCGTCCGGGTCGGAGCATTCGAGTGTATAGTAAGTCAGTGTAAATAGTCTAATCTTTTCAAGGATTTGAAACGGAAAGGTGGACATATTTGGATAGATGAAGATATTCAAATTAAATAAATTATACGCTCGTGCCATGAGATTTAAGAGGTAACAATAGTAATCGTAGCGCGTACAATAGCGCGTATAACTCGGAACAAATATAAAATAACGTAAAGACTATAACACAGGCAAAAATATTGTATACTTTTACGTAATTATTTTCTATTAATACGTTATAAAGAATAGTATTATCGTTGTGAAACAATCTTTAGATCCATACATCTCTCTCTCTATATATATATATATATATTCGCACATACTGCACATCTGTGCAGTCTGTTGTTCAACAATAAAGCCGATCGTCAAGTTTCTAGGGCTATTGTCCTAAGATCCGAGAAGTATAAGGAAAGGAGCATCCAGGAATTTTACAATACGGGAATACGGAAATAGAACGAAAGGTATTGCCAGTCGCAATGCATCAACCAACAGTTCGAGAATTCTCGAATACGGGAAAATAAAAGATTGTTACGATTAAGAAGTGTGATTTCATATGGCGTTTTACGAGTTGCGCGGAAGGGACGATTATTAATTTAACCGAACCGTTGATGTAATTATCGTTATATAATTGCGGTAAAACAAAGATGAAAATTGCGTGTCAACTAACGCGACAGACTAAATTATGTTGATTGCTCATACAAGAGTGTCAAGAAACGGAGGGAAAAGTGTCGGGTGTGTCGATTACATCATCACATTGCAACGCATAACCGGAGACGGACAAAAAGATCCTAACGCATAACGATTCCCAACGCATTGTGATAAATTGATAAGAGAAATTAATTATGTATTTATACATATATGAAGAGGTCAGTTATATGTATATATATGTATATAAGTGTGTCTAGGATCATTCCTAGACAATGTAAGAGTTTTGGGATCTGATTTTTAAGAGAAGAAAAATATGTCGAGAATGAAGATACATTCGTGGGTGAACACGCAAAGTTCCAAAAAATAGTAATATCGGAAATTGAAAACTAAAACATTGTCCCGAAAAATGATATATACTTTTAATAATATTTTTTTCAGGATATTGTTACAGTGCTCAAGATTCGAGATTATAATTTTTCTTTATGCCAGTTTTTTAAATTTCGACACATTTTCTTTCGAAATTTTGGATGTTCATCAATTCGTGTAAACAAGCTTTGAGATTCTAAACATACAGTACGACTCAAATCGAAACATTGACATCCGAATTATACAAAGATATTATTGCAATGATAATACTATTGTGATGTCTAAGATATCCGTAAATACACAGATCTTGGAACTACCGGTAGTCATCGGTCACTCGCGGCGAGGTATATCTCATTCTTGACGCCGACTACGGCCGTGCCGCTCGAGAGCTCCTCGCGATCGTTAGTCCACGAACGAGTGCTCGCGAGATCACTATCCTGTCGTTTCTCCCCGGTTTGTGTTGCAAAATTCTCACATTTCTACCGAAACATCTTCCCGTTGGATCCATTCACATTACCTTAGTACATATTTGAGCAATCGTACTTGAACTTTGAATAATTTTGTTGGTAATTCTCACAGTGTTTATAAGCGATTATATATTCTTTTACTTTGTCAAGCAGACACACGTTTTATTCCATTAAATTAGAACGCTGTCTGTCCTTGGAGTGAATTTACCAAGTGCCAAAGCCCTTCTGCCGTCTCAATTGTAATCGTAATGACGACGTGGTATTTCAGCAGCCAACAGAACGGAGCTGCCATCACAGCGCGTACTCCACATGTGGACATCGCCGTCGCGACTCAGGATCGGCCGGGCCCCTAGGAAAAAGACACAGCCTTAAGCTGCACCATCAGCTGCCGCGGCCGGTGAAGGATGGAGAACACCGATGGATCCAGGAGGAAGCTCTCCTTCCTCGGCTTCGGCAAGCGGGTATCGGTGAGTCAGCTATCGGAATAATTAATATATACGACTAACGAATTAATAATTGATATTTAAGCGATATACTACGGCGAAAGAGATCTTGCAAGGGAAACTGTCTAGGCTCTTGTGTGCTTTAAGCATATCAGCAGTCTGGCGTATCGGATGATCCAATAGCTATATACGTCGGCAAACAATATTCCATATCGGGATTGGTATGCACTTGGACTACGGCGATAAATGCATATCACGTTACCTCAATGACATAATATCTTATATATCTATGCGTGGCTACCACAGCTATCGCGCGTTTTTCGTATCGCGAATTCTCGTGTCTAAAAATATTTCATATTGATTAGCACAAAATTTTCACGCTGCAAATTTCTCGCGTGCCAAGTGTCTGTTTATCTCATCTTTTTATCTCGGATGATTTTTTTTTTATAAGGAGCCGCACGTGAAAAATGCTTATCGCCGCGGTCGCCTTCAACTCTTTCTTCCAGCGATCCCTTTCCCCGATCCAACGGAATAGACGGATCAACAAATGACCATAACGCAAAGTCGTACATACACGTGCGGTGCACAACGATCGGCAATTCATCGGCGTTTCAAGACGCGATGCATTCTCTTTTACCTACAATTTTTTGCCATAAAAGATAACGGCGACAAGATTAAATGAACAAATTCGATCGCGTTCGCCGCACGTGTTATCGTTCGAATCGAACGTAAGCAGATGTAATGGGGTTTCCGAATGAGTCACACAGCGATCCGTGTCACACATATTCGTGTATGCGAAATGATTTGTATGTATGTACGTACATACATAGGAGAGAGGGGGCAGGGACCCGCGCGCGAAATGGCGTGCAAATTATCGCGTTTCATCGCGGTTGTCTCCCGACTCCCGACTCCCGACGACATGGATTCGTAAAAGCGGGACGACCTCGAGCAGGACTGATTGGCCTGATTGTTGACGGTCACGGGTCAATAACCATTTGACACCGTGTGGCGGCGCGCGCGGATCGCACGACACGGGCTAGAACGGGCTAGAAACGCGAAACGGCGCGGCGGCACGTGACTTCGATCGGAAGGAAAGTTGCTCCGAGACTTCCACGCTAAACCAAGCTATGCTTCCACTGCAGTTCTTTAGAATGCGAGAGCATGTAAATTCCAAGACCGAGCGGATGTCGTCGACGTGTAACGTAACGTGCGGGATCACCGTAACATCGTACGTGAGATGCGTACGGTTGCGTAAGCTCGAGAAATCGAGTCCAGATGCGTTTGTCTTTGCGAATGCATTACGATTATCGTTAACGGCCGTGTTACCGTTACCGTAAATTGCTCGCAAACTTCTCATCTCTATCAATCACTGATCTGTTCCTCCTTTCAGAGGCAAACCGAGAGGGTTACGCATTAGATGTGTCGTGTATTCTCCAGAAATCAAAGTACAAAAAAATGAATCACGCGGAAATTCCATACATTTTAGAGAAGTATAAATCAAAGAATGATGAACTTTCTCCCCTCTCCCCTCCCCCTTCTTAATCTATCTATCTATAACTGTGATTCAGTGCCTAATGTCAACGTTACGTTTTAAACAATCATGATGTTCGTCATCCTCTGGCGTCATGTGCAAATTTTGTTGTGCAGCAATGTTTATCTTGATTGTTATATAATAATTATTAAAATATTCCTTACTAGAGTAACAATTTTTTAAAATAAAAAATATACGGTTCATTATCTTTGCATGGAATACAGCAGCTAAAAAATGGTAAAATATTAGTACATGTTGTAAGGTTGCCACTTTTTTCTCTTCATTTACTGCAGCCAATACTAGAAAAAAATAATACGTACTCTTAAGAATTTTCTTTGAGCTGTCTCTACATTTTTTGCGAAACATATTAAAATTGTTTTCAATTGAGATCTCGGAAAGCATTCCAGGGTGACGCTGATTTTTCGATTCGTGAAAGGTCGAGATTAGTTTCGTCCCGCTGACCTGGATCGAGCGATCGAACAGAAAAGTGTCGCCCCCCCCCCTCTTATACCTTATACGGAGCAGGAAGTTGCCTAATAGAAACGCAAATTGGACGAAATGTCCGGAAATTTAATTCGACGTGTCTCCTTTTCCCTATTTCTTCCCTTTTTAGATGTTAATTGTAATCCGAGATGTGACTGACGGAAGAATGAATTCCGAAAATAGATTTGCTTCGGTCATTACTTCTTCGTTACGGTCACTCGTCGCGTCTTGCAGCGCGCGGGGTTTAAAGTTATCGAGTTCGTCGATGTGCCATTCAAGCGCTTACGCAAGATCGGAAGCCGCAAATTCGATTATCAAGAGCGGTGTCAAACGTATCCTCGCTATCATACGTCGATCGTCGCTCGATTGTCAGTGTACAGGTGGCCCGTTCACGTCGGAGCCGTGAGAGAGATTCCTTCTATGTTTCCAACAATCCCAAAGGTAGGAGACCACTTTCCCTTAATAACGCATCGTGGCCATAAGACATGCCCATTCGTTTCTTTCCGCCCAGGGCGACAAGAAAGAATCGTCTAGTTTATTACGTAACCAGATTTGCACCAAATCTCGTTTATCGATTTATCGTACAAGTCGAATAACTTCGAAACTAATCCAAGTGTATATGACTCGTCTGTGACTATCGTCCAGGTATCTATCTTAGGGTGCACACCGTTGGAATAAATTTTCCTTTCTCTATGAAAAAAATTCTTAGAATAAATTATAGAATGTAGATCAATTAGAATTTTTCAGAAGAGCGATAAATCCATCATCGCATATTCATATACAAGCCATTAAAACAGCTTTAACAAAGCTCAGGATGAATCATCTAGAATTTTTCGGAAAAGCGATAGATCTTTTTTTAGGCCCTTTAAAAAGAAGGATTCTAATATTGCAGCGATAGTTTGCAGCAGCTTCTCGCCAGTTCAAGTTCAAGCTCTGAAATAAGCTACACTTACGACATAGCTTCTAAAACGCTAGTATTGTGAACAAGTTGAAGTATTATTGCAAGTGAAATGATTGAACAATTTTTTTGGGAGAATTATCTCGAATCTTACACATCGAAGCCGTCTTGTGGCACTTTAACACCAGCAATTTCTTTAGTTAACAATTGACGAAACTTTGCTAACTTATTACTTGCGATATTATAATCGGTAGAATATAAAAAAATGATACATTTGCATATCATGGAGTATTACCGCTGCGCCAACTCTTTTCACAAGAATTCTTTCAACGTGATTGCAAATTTAAAGCACTAGCGTTTAAAATGTGAAGAGTATAATAATAAATAAAAAATTTTTCAGAGAGGATAAAGAAAGAAAAGCGATATAAGGTTCATGCTTCTCCTTCATCTTTCTATCTCTCGCGTATTCCCTTGCGGTCAGTCGCCCTTCGTTTCCTAGTCAAGTTCAAGGTCGGATGTTCATTTAACTCGCCGCGCAGGGTTGGTTGCTCCGGCCTCGGACATGCTCACGGGTATGGAAGGCTGCGAATTGCGTGCGCCTTCAAGTGAAGAAAACCGATCGCGTAAGCTTAACCCTTTGATGTTTTTAGCCAATTGACAATTTAATGTGATAAAAGTTTAACTCTAATGGACATCAGTTAGAAGTCAATTAGAAAAGTCAGTTAGAAGTCTGAGATAAATCGCTTAAGAGTGTATATAAACATTATATGTACATATATAAACAATAGATTTCCTTAATTCTTAATGAATACACATTTAATCAACGAATAAATTATTGCATCTAGGTATACTGTGAAAATTAGAAAAAAATTAATTTGAAAGTGTGACAAAATCTTAACAAAAATATCATGAGGGAAAGAAAAGTTCAAGTATTATCAATTTTTCACGGGAGCTGAACATCCGGGCGTCTACCTTTCTCTCGTGTTTTTAAAACGTTACATAAAAACATGTTCGAAGACAAGATGTAATTGTATTGATGAAAAACCGAACATGAATGCCGAATGCGTTTTCTCATTTTCTTCACGTTCAGGATTTAATCGCATGTCTATTCTGCTAATTGTAGAAATGATAGACGAAAAACGATTATCCTGTCAGGAAACGAAACCTCTCGTTGGTTAAATATTAACTAAGCTTTCCATCGATTTCCCCCGTCGGCATTTGAGGGGAAAGGTCATTGCTGATGGAATAAACTAGGGAGGCTGTGGTTCAGGTTCAAGGTCGGTTGGAGCAGGAAGCGAGAAGCGCACGTCAAGCGGAGAAATGGGAAGACGCGGTCGATGATGGAAAAGCTCGTTCTCACTCGTCTCTAATACCTCTCACGCGATCGCGATCGTAGTCGCGGCGTAGGTGGAGGTGATGAAACATTGAAACATGATGCATCCCGACAATCCATTCCGCGCTGGAGCGAATAGTTCCGGTGGTCAGAGAGGGTCAACAAATGTGACCTTATGAGGATGATGGATTTTTTCTTTTACAATTTTTATCAGTCGAAATAGAAATGAAAAATACTTTATAATATTTACTACGAAACTGTACACAGTCAAAGTTCCTTCGTATTCGTGGAGAACAAGTTCTGTCAAAATGTCGCAAATATGGCATAATAAAATGTACGGAAAGATGTATGGAGGATAGATGCCAAAAAAATTAAAAATTTTTTTAATTATTTTATTTCAAATTAACAATTAAACACATAATCAATACTCGATGTGATCGCATAATATTTTCTGAGAACCATACGTAATTAAAATTGCAACAAATTACTTAAATATTATTAGACAGTTGATTAGAAATTGGTTTAAAAAATTTGAAATTAAATTAGAAAATTTAATTCTTTTCTTGTTATGCAGCATTTTCAAGTTTCTGAACTCAATCTTACATTCGACAATTGCTTCTTCTATCTCTCCTTTAAAACTCAAACTTTTTTTCATCGAGGAATTCATTTTCGTGAAGAGAATACACAAAGATTACTTGAAAGTCTTATTCCTTCATCGTAGATTTTTTAAGTTCAATATCAGTTTTTCCGTGTTCATCATAAATTCTTCTTCAATTGAAACTTCAGGAATAAGCATTTTTTCTAAATCACTTCAGTGAAGTTTTCATCTTGCGAGTCAACTCATGGAATTGCTTGCTTTTATTTATTTATTAATGGACGTAATAGAATTATAATATATAATAGAATTTGAGTAGAATTAAAATTTTGACTGCGAATAAAAAGAGTAGTTATAAAGTTTTATTCCGAATATAGAAAATATCATTAATAAACTCGCGTACAAGGAACTTTGATTGTACTTTACGCAATTCAGATAATATTGTACTAGTCATCATGTCACTAGTCTCTTCCTTCTCCTTCTCGTGCGCTTCTATTCCATACTAACAATGATCGATAACGCCTTTGTAAGCTAGGCCTAGCCTAGAGGTCGAGTCGGTCCGCAATTCTCATCCTCTCCCATCACTTCTACCATCTACCATCTACTATTCAATACTATCAGCTGAGCTTTCCCACCTGCGGAAATCCCTCCCTTTAATGCGAGTTTTTTTCTTTCTCTTGCTCTCGAGGTTTGTTCCACTCGAACCCTTGTATCCCAGATTTCACGGCCGATTGACACTTGTTGCGCTCGCTAGCCTTTGTCAATCATATACCAGTCTTTCCATAGCACATTTGATTCCAGATGCACCGAAAGACCAACAAGTACCTCTTTTCTTTTTTTTTAAGGAAAATGAGATGAAAAAGACGAAGAATAACTCTCTACCAGAAAGTGTCAGCCGTTGATTCGTTAGCTGCAATTTTCTAGTCGATTCTTATCCCATCGATTAAAATATAAATTAATAAAGAATTAGTAGAAATTAATCATTATTAACAAAGTGTTTAGGAGATAAATTCGACATTCCCTTTCTTTAGAATCGTTACAGAAGATACTCGTAAAAACTCTGGCAGATTTTCTTGTGCATCAAAGGATTAACTAAAAATTGTCAGAAGCGGTATGTTCAAAGGTTCAATATGACCATTAGCTAGTAAATTAGTACAGATGAAGAGAACATTGATAATCCTGAATTGAGATCGAATTGTGTGAAATGGAATGAGTATAGAAGGGCGGGGTGGGAGGAGGAAAAGGAAGAATGAAGGGATTGCTCCTCGATTGAGCGTATGGGGTTGATATCGATCTACCCCTTCCACCGGATTGTCGCGCGTTCCCCACCAGCTTTCCCCTCCTTCTCTCTTCCCGGTCCGGCGGGCGCTACCCTCCACCCTCAGTTTGGATTCCTCCAGCTCTCAGCGCCGACCGACCGGGTTGTCACTCGGCCCGGGATGCCATGCCCGAGGCCACCGCCGGTTCCTCCGGGAAGTCGTTCCTGCAGCGGGCGCGGGGCAAAGTTCTCCGCTGGTTACGACGCTCCCTGCGGACGACACATCAGGTGAACGCGCTGTCACATCCTTCGAAAGGCCGGTCACCCCGATTCTTTTTTCGTTCTCGCGACCGAACAAATTCTATTCTACGAGAAAAAGAAATCCTACCGTATTCTTCCCGTTGTTCTCTCCCAGCTGTTCTCGAAATATTCCTTTTAACTCTTTTTATTCAGTGAAATAGAATGAAAGTTTTTATTTCCGTGATGCTAATCATGTGGGCTGAGAAAGGCCAGCGGAGACGGCAATCGGTACATTTCATAAATATCTTCACAAATTTACAACATTCCAATTTTCCTTGTTGAAAACTAGAATCCAGAATTAATGAAATTTTAGTAGAGTTTGCTAAAATTAAAGATTTCAAGAAACTTTGTTGAAAAAGAAAAAGAAATTTCAAATATCTCTCAAACGTTTCTGTAACGTTATTATGAGCCATAAATACAATAAAATCATATATAAGACATCATTTAAAATATATTACATAATTTCTATAATCCACAAGAAACATATTCTCTAACATTATTTAATTTTTTTCTATTTTTATCTATCTCGCTCTATATTCCCTCATTATCAGAATCGCAAGTCGAATCATGAATTAACTAAACAGATGTTGACTTAGAAGAACACGTAATGTAATATTTGCCGCTAAATTATTCTCATTTATTTTTACTTGTTATAAAGAAAAGTATTAATTTTTCTGAATCGACATGTAAAAATAGCATAGAAAGAAAATCGTAAAACTCTCCAACGTAATTTTGGTGCACAAGATTAGAGCACAGGGTGTATCGCGTAATGAAACTATATTTTTTTAGTTTAGTTTTACTAAGTTGTTGGACGGGCAATTCGTAGAAAAGAATTTTGCGAATGACTGCACAATGTTCGTTTTGATGATCGTGCCAGATGACGCGCCAGATTAATTCGGTGTTGTTTCAAGATTTGTTAGTGCACATAATGGAAAAGTTTTCAGTGTGTTTTCATCTCTTTTTTCTAATAGTAAAACGACCAACGGTATATTTTTATGACGCTTTAAAAGCTGAAATTCGTGCCGAGGACACCAGTTTAATTTCCCGCAGCGAAAAACAAGCTCTACAACTCAATCAAACTTTATCGGAAAAACATATTTATTTCTGTGCGTCACAAATCCATAATGCGACACAAAGCAGAATTTTGACAATGTGTTACAAAGTGCAGGATCGATTCTCAATGGCTCTTTGACTATTGTGTGCTTGACCCGAACAAATACGTTAGCAACATATTTTTAAGCTTGTATGAGGATGTAAAACTCGATGAAAATGGAACTTCGAAAGCGAATTTCCATTTTAAAACGAGGTTGATAATAAAATTGTGTATGGCTCACGCATAGTAATTAATTGCATACGATGTAATCTTTTTTTTTAGAACCAAGGAAGTACTCTATAAATACACACTTTTCGACAACAAAACATGCGTTATAAATGCATCTAAAATTAGTAAATTATATAATTCTTTTAGTCAATTATAACCGATATTAAGGACCGTTAAGTAATATCAAGAAATTATTTTTGGAAATTTTTAAAAATCATTGCTAAAATATCTCTTTTCTCGTATGTTTTACACGGTTGTATATCAAGAAGAATCAAAGTGTACATTGCATAATTAAAATATTATTCTGTCACCAATGTCCTATGGCATTATCTTGATCTTCTAAAGTAGCTTGATAATACGAGCTTTTCATTCAGAATAACGTTAATAACTAGCTAGCACTTGAAGATATGTTGCTCTCTATAGAAATCGATATCTGTATCCTGAATTGCATAGGTAGAGTGGCCTAAGGCGATTAATGCACTTATCTAGCTTTTGCGAATGTATACACCTACAGGATGCCCTAAAAAGGATTTTTCATGATTCTTCTCTCAAGAACTCTTCAGAGCGGAAGTCTCGCGAAGAAAATTGATCATTCTATATATGTATATGTAAAACTCGTTTCTTCTCTCTCTCTCTCTCCCTCTCTTTCCCGATTTTTCTCCAGCTGTGACATAATTGATTAAATTTATTTACAGCGATTAATGCAGCAGCGACTAACGTTAGTTAATGTATATGCCCATTTACTGTATTAGGTCGACGGGAATGCCGCGGAAACGGGACCAGAGCTCGACGAGGAGATGGAGAAGGTCTTTGCGATGGATGCTGGGGAAAAATTTGACGTAGCCCGGCTTGGATCGCCTTCAGAATCGGCTGGATCTGATCGAGATCGCGATCGCGATCGCGGCCCACCTCCGCGATATGGCGGCGATCGCGATTTCAATCGTAAGTCGTATTGTCGCTTTTCGATATTACTTATTTTCGCTGTCGTCCCTTCGAAAATTCAAAATTATAAAATTCATGCTCCTCAGAGTACCGTAAAAGAAGCTACCCACATCCGCACATGCCCTTAAAAAGCCTGCATTCCAGATCTATGAGACGACATCTTTCACCGTAAGTTATTCAATAAAAATAGATGTTCGGAGCGAAGTAAATTTCTTTTTTTTTTCTTTTTGATACCGATACTTGAAATCTTGTGCAAATCATTATTCGAAAGTACAATATCTGCTCTGTATTAATTATATACGTATGAACGATTGATTTCATGCACGCAACTAAGCACATAGTTGATTTAATATTCTTGTTCAATTTTAAAATTAATCCTCGATTGTCACTCTGAGTCCAGTGGACCTATACATCAACATCGTAAAAAGCCTTTTTTGCGGCACTAACATTTTTCAAGAATTTTTTTTATATGAAGATAGCTAAATTCCAATTCCATAAATATAAAAATATATTTTACAAATCTTGAAGTTTTTTTGTGATTTTGGTTATTTGGATATAATTGTTACTTCTGGAACAGTAACCATCCAAATCTTGAATTGGGTTCGCTGGACCCAATGTAACAACCGTGCGACTGGATAGAAGTGTGACAACCGAGGGTTAATTAGCGTTTAGCTTCTAATAACTGTAAGAGATAACTTTGCGAGATTTCTCGAGTTTCGAGCGAGCAAAATTCAATTGAATGCGCGAATGAGAGCACCTTTTCTCTGAAAAACTAAAATCGGGAAAGGTACACTTTGCGTTTCTTCGATATTCTTAGCGAAGGATCAGCGACGGAAATGTACACCGAGGAGGATCATAGCAACGTCCAAGCGAAGAGTAATGAGGTCCAGGAAGTCGATGGAATGAATCGTAACGGATTGCAATCGACTATGACATCCAAGGCCGAGGCCGAAATCGACGAAGAAATGATGGAAGAAACCGAAAATGTAGGCAGCAGTGAGAGCGAAGCGCCGATCTCGGAGAGGGCAGCTTCCGGTTTCAGCGATAGTCCAACCATCGGCAGTCCGAGAGTACAATTTGAAAAGATCAAGGAAGAAGATGCATTGAGCATGCAAACACTGGAAATGCCAATGGGTACCGCTCCGAGTGGCCACGAAGAGGATCGGAATCGCCGACGGCACCAGAAACACGAACATAAGTAAGTTGACCCGATATGAGAGCTTGTAAAGAGCGGCAAAGATAAGAGAGGAAAAAAAAAGATCACGCCATCTTAATTAATACATTTAGCGTCAAATGGGAACGTACTTTTTTCCGACTGGTAAAATAACATCTTGATGGGAACACGGGGTCAAAGTAACTCTAATTTGAATATCATGTTTGCATATATTACGGATCCTCGATATTTTAAGGGCAAAAGTTTAAATCTGGCGGTCGCATTTCATGTCACAATTTTGCGGACTCATATTTGCACTGTATAAACCGCGCAATTATGAGCACGAAACGATCGACCTTTATTTCGTACCATCCCGAGCGATGAGCTAGATTCAGCAGCGTGACAATTCCGGTACGGAGCGGTACCAAGTCTGCTACTTGATTCAAAATTTATAGGGTGGGGATGTGCTAAAAAAATGTGTATGTGTACATCAACGATTTAATTAAAGCCCTAGCCTTTTTTAGACCGTCCAGATTCTCTAATTCTCTTCGAAGCGAAATAATGCAAGAATAAGAATTTCCTAAATAACAAGCTTGTAAATTACCCTTAAGTATAGCACGAGACAGATTGAAATATTATAATAATAAATTAGGACTAATCAGTTTGAATTAAGTACGTTTATCATGATTTGATCGACAAGATTAATAAATCTGCACGCCCTTCTGGTTGTAGGGCTGATTGACCTTTTCTTTTCTTTCTGTCACGACTACATCTCACAATCAGGAAACTTCTCTCTGTCAAAATTTAATTAAATAAATTTTCTTATAAAAAAAAAGACTTAATAATAAAAACTATCCCATTATTACTACTCTTTCAGACGTCATCATCACAAATCTCGCAAATACTCTCTACAGGAGGATCCGCAATGGCGAAAACGATCGGGAGCCGGTCTCCCAGATAGTTCGAGCCTACTGGCTCGACGTGTCAGCGTTCAGCCAGAAGAAGCGAGCACCTTGCAGGAACTCGATATTGATGATCTAGAGTCACATCGTAGTGACGATCCGCGTGGTATGCGCCGTCACAAAGCCGCTCACTCAACGGTGCAGATTGGCCGACGGAAGGAAGGCGGCATCCCTCATGACACCTTCAAGAAAATGTACGATCACTCGCCGCACGAAGTCTTTGTCCAACTAGACGAACTGCACGGCTTGGGCGAGGAGCGCGAATGGCGAGAGACTGCTAGGTGGATTAAATACGAGGAAGACGTTGAAGAGGGTGCTGACAGATGGGGCAGGCCTCACGTGGCTTCTCTTAGCTTTCATTCATTACTAAATCTTCGTCGTTGCTTGGAAACCGGCGTAGTTCTTCTCGATCTGGAGGAAAAGGATCTGCCTGGGCTGGCCTACAGAGTAGTCGAGCAGATGGTCATCGAGGAGCTTATCCTCGCCCAGGATAGACCGGTTGTGATGAGGGCGTTACTGCTTAGACATAGGCACGTGCACGAGCATGAACGTGGGTTCCGATTCGGCGGCAAGAGGAGCTATTCCAGTTACACCAGCCTTCAGGTAATTCGTCTATAATGATACCTTTTATATAACGTATATTGTACGCATGAAAACGGCCAATTCTTGATTAAGATTCGCAAGATTCGCTTCGAGATTGCTTGTGTCGAAAAGTAAATAAAAGTAATAAAAAGCACCGATGAAAAATGAAGAGTGCGAATCTATTGCTCAACAGGTAACCGTGTTTACAGTCTTCAGGGTTGTTATAAAAATTAGATTTAAAGAATTTCATTTCAATTTGAGCTCCACGAATTGACGCAACCCTGGATTTGCAACGCAGTTTGCACATTTCGAATGTCGTGATCAAAAACGAGAAAACGGGAAATCGCGACGACTGTAAAGAATGCTGATTTAGGGTCTTACCATATGCGCGTTAAGACTTGAAAATAAATCAATTTCGCATGAATGCCACAGTAATGGAAATGTTGAAGATCACCTGCGGGGATGATGTATCAAGCGCGATCAGTAGTGAGTAGTCGCAACGGGTGGTAGCGGGGAATAGGTTTAACTGACAGTGCTAATATTATTTCCACAGTCCATCTGGCTGGAGGAAGAAGATGCTGCGCGGGAAGCCGCTGAGAACCATGTAACCCAACATGTAAATCTCTCGTTTCCCGAATCAAACGCAGTTTTTTTTTACTTCTATTACTCTAGTTCTTCACTCTATTCGCTCGCACTTCTCATATGAATTTTTATGTACTTTTTAAAATAAATCCGGCATGAATCTACGGGGCAATAAGTGTATATATCAAGATTTTGTAAAATTCTTTATTTAAAAACTGATTATATTGATCTTAAAATAACAATTTAGTGAGTCGATACTTTCAGTACTTTTAATCCGGTTAATTACTTTGTGTGTTTTATATGTCTAATATTAGTACAATATTGACATAAAATTAACATTTATCGCTAAATTATCGTTAGTTCTAGTCAATTCTAGTCAATTAGTGATGTGCCGTATAATTTACGTCTTACGTCAATTCTTTACGTGATTCTTTACAGATAATAGATTAATTCTTTACATGATTTATTTTTTATGTAAAAATATAAAGAATGGAAAAATGTAAAAATTAATATAAATTATCAATTACTATTACTCAAACCGGACAAATCTTATATTTAATTAATGTATTTCTTTACATCGAATTAAATGTTCAAACTTTATACACACGTTTCCAATAAAATGTTTTTAATGAAAAACGTAATGTAATAAATAAAACTTTATTTTATTTTATTCTAAAAGTAAAAGTACGAAAGAACATACATGCATTTTTTAAATTTTTATATGCATTTTTTAAATTTTTATATGAAATAACAGAACCACAAAATAAAAACTCTGAATAATAAAACGAAAAACAAATTATATGTGAATATTTTTTTCAATATGTATCACTTTCGTTTTCATCGAGAATTTTTAATTTTATGAATAATAAATGCGAAAAAGCTTTTCTTCGTACGTTGTGCAAGTTAATCTGTTAATCCTTATGGAAGCATAAACATATCATGAATCGAAGAATTTTTCTCTTTGTGCTGATGAAGCTGGTAATTACGTTAATTTAAATATACAGTTATATATTTTACATTATTTACATTCTTTACACATTCTTTACATAAAAATTACATAATTAATTCTTTCCGTAAATGTACATCACTGATTCTAATAGATGGATAGACGTATAGTAATAGAGAACATTGATTAGAATAGTCATTGACAACGTCGTAGTTTAATTCAGGTTCGTTTTAGTTGTATAATTTTTAGTCTTAACATTGTAATTAGTGAAAAGCTTTAAGTGATGTTTTTGCTTTGTGTCCTTCATAATTATTTCCATGATAAATACCGCAATTTTACTCCATAGTTGAAATTAGGACAACCTCAGCGCGTTCTTACAGCTTGCAGTTTTTCCATTGTGTTGCGTCTCTATGGGTGCCTTTTTAGCACGACTGGTCCTAGACCCGCCTGGATTAAATTGATTCTAGAAATATTCGTGTAGCGATCGATATTGAATCGATAGCGACTACAAACGCTTGTGATGGTATATGTCGCGCTTTTATCCATTAGAATTTTATTCTTATAGTTTGTTATTTCTTTTTGCCTAATTTTCATTCATTATCGCGAAGCAAATCACGAAGATATGATGTGTCTTTTGCATTAATGTACAGATGAATTATTTGGAGCATTAATCTAAAAAATCTCTCTCTCTCTCTCTCTATTTACAGCATATCTTCGTGTTTCATTAACCTGTAAGCATTCCTGTGTGCATTCACAAGTATGCTACACACATGGCGGTTTTCTCACTTTACAATTACAATTATTTCTATCACAAGCATAGCTTTCTTATCGCGAAATTTTTACTTCGATTAATATCTTCCATAATTCTCAAGTACTTGAGATGAAAAAAAGCAATCACATCTTTTAATTGTTATATTTTTATTCTGCTTAATTCTTATAAACTTAAAAAATCAATCAGCTTGTCTTTTTGTGGGAAATTTATTATTATTATTTTAAACATTTTTCTTCATAAGTTAAACAATATCATGAAATTAGATAAACATATGTCTTATTTTACAAGTTAAAAGAATTCTGTGTTTTTTACATTTTTTTATGAGAAATAAGTTATGTTCGCAAATAAGAGTTGTTATTTTTACCGTTTATATAATCTATCGTAATTAACAGATCATTTATTTCTTGATTTATTCTCTTTTACTTAATTCCAATCACTCAATGACATAGATTGCTCTAGTTTCAAGATATTGAGAAACGACCAATTGAATTTTCTTACCGAAGACCTACATATGTAGTCTTCGGCGAAATTGAAAGATTCCTAGATTGTTTAAAAAAGATTTCGAAACATTCGACAGAATCTGCACGATGCGAAGCCGAAGATCGTATCATCGAACCTGGCGCTCGATAGTAATCACACGGTGCTCGATATCAAAGAGGAACTGACATACATGAGCAGTAACGAGGACTTGAAGAAGGGTCATAATGACTACATCCTCAAGAGGATTCCAGCCGGTGCTGAGGCGACAGTCGTACTTGTCGGCGCGGTCGACTTTCTGGATCAGCCGACGATAGCCTTCGTACGATTGGCTGAAGGTGTATTTATGCCGTCCATTACGGAGGTCACGATACCGGTCAGGTTCATGTTCACCCTACTGGGCCCGAGAAATACAGATCTGGATTATCACGAGGTCGGCCGATCAATCTCCACGCTGATGGCGAACACATCGTTCCACAAAATCGCGTATAAGGCAAACGAGAGGCGAGAGTTGCTCTCGGCTATTAATGAGTTCCTAGATGATTCGATTGTACTGCCACCCGGCGACTGGGAGAGACAGGCCTTGCTACCATTCGACGAACTTAAGGCGAAGAGCGAGGCTATCAGGAAGCGGAAGGCAAAGGCGCTCGAGGAGAAAAGTAAACCAGAGCAAAGTGAGGCGGCCGTGAAGAAAGGTAATTTAATTTCTTCGAGTACTTTAAATGAATAACGTATTTGTTTTTCAATTCTTAGATTCTTTATCATTCTTGTTCTTTTGTCCTTAATTAAATATAATTATTACTTGTAATGTACTGTAATGTATATAACAGCTCTTCTCGCCGGCGAAGAGGAGAAGAAACCACCGGAGGATGATGATCCGTTGCGACGTACCAAACGACCATTCGGCGGCCTCATCAACGACATTAAGCGTCGCTATTCCTTCTATTTATCCGATTTCACCGACGGTCTAAACTCGTCTTGCCTCGCGGCAGCTATCTTCATGTATTTCGCCGCGCTATGCACCGCCATCACCTTCGGCGGCTTATTAAGCGACAAGACGCAGAATGTAATAGGCATCTCCGAAACTCTGATCTCCGGTTCATGGACGGGTATAATAATGGCACTGTTTGCCACTCAACCGCTGGTCATCATCGGGACGACGGGTCCTCTATTGCTCTTTGACGAAAGCTTATACAACTTCTGTTTGGCGAACGAGCTTGAATTTCTCACTGTACGGGTATATGTTGGCGCCTGGATGGGTATGATTGCTCTGGCGATTGCCTGCGTCGAGGGTTCGGTCCTCGTGCGACTCTTCACGCGCTTCACCGAGGAAATCTTCACTGGATTGATTTCTATCCTTTACATCGTTGAAACGTTCATCAAGCTTTACAACTACTTCGTGCGCAATCCCCTTCTCCACGAGTACAGCTTTGGGCCGGACATCAACGACACAGCTTATCCGCTCTACGTTACTGAGATGAAAGTCACTAGATCACCGTGGAACGGAACCGAAGAGGTCCTGCGCTTGGAGAAAGTTCGCGAATTGGTACCGAGCCATGACGTGGTCGGACTACTGATTAATCAGCCCAACACAGCATTGATGTGTACTATCCTTTGTCTGGGTACTTTCCTGGGCGCCTATTATTTGAGGATCTTCCGCAATAGCCATTACCTGGGCCGTAGTGCTCGAAGAGCCTTCGGCGACTTTGGCGTGCCTATTAGCATTGTCGTCTTCGTTCTGATCGACTATCTACTTATGGTAAAAACGGAGAAATTATTGGTTCCCGAAGGACTCTCTCCAACTGTATCCGGTAGAGATTGGTTCGTGTCTCCCGCCGGTTTTGAGAAACCTATACCGCTTTGGATGGCTTTGGCTTGCGTGGTGCCAGCTTTGTTGGTTTACATCCTCGTGTTCATGGAAACTCAAATATCAGAGTAAGTAGATTTATATAGTGCAGTTAAATGCAACGCTTGCTTAATTGCCCATAAAGATGGTTCACGTTTCGAACTAACCACCCCATGTACTTTGCAGATTGATCATTGATAAAAAGGAGCGTAAACTGCGAAAAGGCAATGGCTATCACATGGACATCGTAGTGGTCTGCCTGATGAATGTGGGATGTGGCCTGATGGGTGCACCTTGGTGTTCCGCCGCGTCGGTGCGCTCTCTTACCCATGTATCCGCCGTGACCGTGATGTCACGGACTCACGCGCCCGGCGACAAGCCGCACATCGTTGAAGTAAAGGAGCAACGGGTGAGCGCTCTTCTGGTGGCGATACTTATAGGCGTGAGCGTGCTGATGGCACCGCTGTTGCGGCGGGTACCGATGTCCGTCCTTCTTGGTGTGTTCCTCTACATGGGTATCTCATCGACGAACGGCGTGCAGCTCTTTGACCGCGTCAAGCTCTTTTTCGTACCGGTCAAGCATCACGGCACAGCAAACTACGTGCGCCGCGTACAAACCTACAAAATGCATATTTTCACTCTCATACAGATATTGTGCCTGGCCGTATTGTGGATTGTCAAGAGTACCAGAGCCGCCCTGGCCTTACCCTTCTTCCTTATTCTCATGATACCATTGCGCGCTCAGATGAGCCATTTCTTCACCACTGCGGAGCTACGCGCCCTCGACAATAAGGGACCCGAACACGAAGTCGAGGATGAGCTGGACTTCTACGAGGAGGCTCCTCTACCTGGTTAGACTGTGCCTTAATCAATTCAACTCGATATCATGGTGTATCTCTTTCTGCCTCTTTCTTTCTCTCTTGAAATTCGTCCATTATGTATCTATCAGAATTATCTATTCATGTATCTGTTTTACATCAGGGTTTCAAAGTCCTTATCTAGCGCCAATTCGCAAATACAGAGTTCTATTTTCATTAGATTATGTACATGCATATATATTGTATATATATAATGTCCATTAATAGGGTCCATTGATAGGGAGTTAATAAACGGTGTCATATAATTCAAGTAAATATATAAGACAGAAAGGAGGAAATATATAAGACAGAAATTAGCAATAGTCATTAGATTGTCAGATCTCGTTTGCACAAATCTTTTATTCTTTTGTGTCACAGTTTTTGTTCTATAATTTTCCATTAATCTTGAATAATAAACAAATGAATGTTTATTTTCATTGATGATTATCAGAGACAGACTGAAGGAAATTTTTGAGAGTATACAATTTTTTTCATGTTGGCTATCATAACTGCAGAGGAAAAAATTGCAATCTTACAATATACAGTACGTGTCAAAAGTTCCGAAACGGCAAATTATCTTGGAAAATATTGATTTGCTGAAAAAATACTTCAGACAAAAGTTACAGGTTACAAGTTACTTAAAAATATTTGCTAGTTTCCTCCGTTGTTTGACTACAGCTGACGGTGTCACATAAAGATTGCTTTAATTGTTTTAAATGGAACCCTTTATTTTTTATCGCATATTCTTGTAGCCCATTTCAAGAGCTTTCCAAAGTACTATAATAAACTGTATTTTCGTTATCTACTTTTCAAGATATTTTAGTTTTACCACAACACTATTTAATGTAAAATATGAACTATCTCATGAAATATTCACTTTTCGATTACTTTACCTTAATACTTTTAGATATGAAGTAATGAAAGAAATCGATCAATGTAAAAACTCACGAAGATTTGGGTCTAAAAATTTTATTGCATTTTGTAAATTTGATGGATTTTATAAAATTTCATATCTAATAGTTAATACTATTAATCAATTCTTTTTATTATTTTACATCTAAAAGCATTAAGGTAAAATAATCAAAAAGTGAATATAATATAATATTTTGAGATATTTCATATTTTACATTAAATAGTGTTATGATAAAATTAAAATATCTCGAAAAGTAGTTAACGAAAATACACTTAATTATAGTGCTTTCAAAAGCTCTCGAGATGAGTTACAAAAAAATGTAATGAAAAGTAGAGGGTTCCATTTCAAAAAATCAAGATGACCTTGACATCGCCACCTGTGGTCAAACGGATAAGACTAGCAAATAGATATTTTTAAGCCTTGTAACTTTTGTCTGAAACATTTTTTCAACAAATCAATATTTTCCGAGATAATTCGCCGTTCCGGAACTTTTGACCCGCACTGTATACTATTTTATTTTTTTTTAGAGAAGGGGTGAGGGAAGGGGGCAAGTACACTAAAAGTTGGCTACTAAATTCCATGAACAAAACATAAGTCGTACATTTATTTTTTATTTATAAAAAATTGTTAACTTAGTAAAAGGTATATATTCATCATAATCATTTTACAAAAAATATACAAATCTTTGAAAATGGAAGAAAAAATATTATTTGAACAATATTTGAAAAAACAAAGCTCGGTTATCTGTTTCTTACTCCAATTCAATAATATCTCCTCTCCATTGCTCATCACTAGTATTTTGATAATTTTATAACGATAATTTCGTAAATGAGTTTAATTTTTCTACTTTCGATCTATTTGCACTAACGAAGAGTAAATTCGTTACGTATTTTTCAAACATCAATATCATTATCAATTCTTTTCATTTTTTGTTTCGCGTTTCGAGTTAGTCTGGATATACTATCGTCGCACAACGTGCTCTGACGCCAGAGACTGACGAACGTCATAACGTTGTTTAAAACACAGTTAACATTAGGCATGAATCACAGCCATAGATAGGTTCTTAGTAAGGAGGAAGGATTTCATTCTTTGATTTATGTTTCTCTGAAACGTATGAAAACGCATTTCCTGGATGATTCGATTTTTTTTGTATTTTGATTTCTTAAGAATATGCAGTGCGTACAAAGTGTACTCTTTCTCAGTCTGCCCCTGATAATTACTAATATTATCTGCCTATATACTTCAACTGTTTTTTTTTCGTTATAAAATTATATAAATCTATATTTTGAAATTATTGAGTTACACATATACGCTTAATGGACGATACGTTGGATTTTTGAAATTAAATGGAAAACCGGTGCCTCTGAGTGCCTGATATTTGCGCTTGTGACGATGTAATGCTCAGGAGAAGTTTTATGTAATGGCACACGTAAGATAGTGCCAAATCAAAGTGAGGACAATGCTTGGCTAGTGATGATTATCGAGAGATGATGTTTTCGAACAAAATTGTTCCTTTTTCCCTTGCTTTTATGAATATGTACATACACACATACACATGTAAGGGAACATGTAATTGCCTTGATCCTTAAATTTTTCAAAGACGACAGAGTTTGTAAATCGTCTGTAAAATTGTAAATTGTCTATTCCAAATTTTCAGATCCTGCACGATCTAAATTCCAAAGTTTTACTTCTTTTTCCTTTTCTTCTTCACAATTGTGCCTCTACACAAATCTTTAAATCTTTATAGGTGCTTACGTACACAGATCGCGTTATATTGAATCGTAAATGTATAAATGTCAAATATTTTCACTTCTTCAGATTCTTAATTTTAGATTTTATCTATGAATAACACTTAACAAAGTATTAATCTTAGATTTTAAAGCTCCAATAATCTTTGCTTTTATAAATTTTATCATTACTGCATATTATTAAATTCATCAATTTCCGATTCGTATTTATATATATATATACATATCTTTATAGTCACAAGTACTTACTTGTGCGAAACCTGCGCATTTTTCTATATAAAGAGTACTCAAACACAATTCTCGTATCTCTTATTTGAATAAGTACTTATTCGCATCTATGTTGCGCTTAAGAATGGGATAATTTTTACATATCTTTATAATATACTATACAAACCATAGATTCAATTTCAATTTCATAAGAATTTACGTCCTTGAATTCCGTGGACGAATCTTCCGTTTACAAATCATTTAACAGATACTCGAGTTCCGCGAGTCGCCAAATCAAAACTGCAATTATTTGTTTTATTCTCTCTTTTGACTTGATCAATATGTCCTGCAAATCCTACTGGATAAGCATTCGTACATTTACTCGTGAACACTATGATTTTAATTCATTCTTACGGTTTGAAACATGAGAGAAGTGATTCGCGCGCATGTTTCGAACAAGACGAAACGATCGATGACACTATAATTAGAGCGGTTCGGAATTATCGTAAGGAATAAAGGCTGGTGAGAGAAAAAGGAAGAGTTATATTTAACTAAATAAACTATTTTCGAACAAATAGAGGATATATAGAGAAGATACATTGTATTTTTATTAGCATTAGAGTATTTTATTAACTAAACTTCCGTAAAAGTCGTTTCCGCTTATTAACACGTCGATTGTTAATCGATAATAGAGAAAAATCTCGAGAGAGTGGAAGCGATAAACTTAATCATTGTGATAGCAAGCAGAATCGCTCGAAAATAAAATGGTACAACCGAGCACTTAACATTAGCGACAAGTTTATAATGCAAATCCTCCAATTAGATGTTTAATCGATCTATAAAACATTATCGATGCACATGTACGCGCGTACATATACACCTATATGCGTTCCTATCGTATTGATATTATATTGTGACGAAAGATTATCGAGACGACTTGTTATGAAGCGATAGTACCGTTGTACATAATCTAGTTAACGTACAGTATTAAAAAGAAATAATAATAATTAGCAATAGATAATAGACAGTAGTTGATTTACGCCTTAAATTAGCAATCGAAGAAATAAAACATATTTTAATTGTATTCTATTTGATCTTTGCTTTATTCTCTATCAATTTTTTTCTTACTTGAAAATTAATTAAAACGTCGATGTGTAAGAGATGTGAATCATGTGTGCGCTCGAAGTTGAGAAAGAGCGTACTAAACAATCCATACGCTTCTGTTCCTCGCTTCCTCATTGTCCTCGATGTGTTTGTATACAGAGAACGGAATTTTAATGAAAGTCTTACATTTTCCTGTATACGCGCTGTAAAAGAAATTTCGTCATTTTCTATGCAAATGTTAGAAAAATTTCATGTCCTTTCTTTCTACATGTAGAACGTTATTCCTATTGTAATCGTTACTTAAATGGCTTCACCGCGGAGATTAGTATCCACACTAAGACACCTGTCACCTCGGCGACTAGAAAGTGCTATATCGAATAGCAGGTGAGAATAACCAGAGAATTTGTTTGCTACTTAAACCAGAATGTCAGGTGAGAATAAGCAGAATCTTTTTGCTACTTAAATCAAAATGCGTAAACGCAAAAATAATTTATCAGAGCACCTCCGAGTCCAAAATCTCCGGATAATATTCACGAAAAGAAAGTGGGAGACGAAAAGGTGTTGTCACCGTTCAGTATCGATACTCCCAATAGGATCAAATTGCTCAAAGACGGTCTACCGAGAAAAGATCGCTCTGTACTCGGAGCGGGTGCTTTCGGTACCGTCTACAAGGTGTTTTACAAAGGTGCCTTACCATAATTTTTCTTAATAAATTTTGCCTTCAAACATATTAAGACTAATCGCGTGGGAAACGCGAAAAATGTATAAATACTATTTATTACCATTACATTTGTCAGGAGATGAAGTAGCAGCCAAGGTGATTCTCCGCAAACAAAATGATGATGAAGTAATAAACTCAGAGAGACACGCGACTATTCTGCGACACGCCAACATCGTGAAAATATTAAACATAGAACAAGGCAGTAGCCTATCGCTGATAACGATGGAATTGTGCGGTACGTCATTGCAGGACAGACTGCAGGAATCGGCTCTGATGAAAGAGGAGCGCGTCTCCATTTGGAGAGATATTGCCAGTGCGCTTCAATTCTGCCATGATTCCGGCGTGATACACGCAGACGTCAAAGCAACCAATATCCTAATGGCAGCTAATGGCCAAGCTAAACTTACCGACTTTGGTAGTTCTATATTGGTCGATGAACTGCATATTTCAAACGGGCCGCGAGTACGCATGCATAATATACTCGTTTTGAATCTTTACTTAAAAACTTTGACAAGGAGTGTGGCCAAGTACCCAGCGTTCAACTTTTTTGTCGTATTCAGAATTTTCCAATAAATGATCATCACCATCAAATTAAAGCTTGAGACGAATAGATTAAGAATATAAAGTGTTAGTATTAAAATCTTAGGACCTAAGCAGAATGGCTGACTTATCATTTCAAGATATGTTTTGTCATTTAAATCTTTGTCTCAAAGTAATGCACAATACTGTCTTATATCTAAAGTTTTAGCATTGCGCTATCTGTATTTACAAGACTTTAGATACAAGACAGTATTGTGCGTTACTTTAAGACAAAGACTTATATCATAAAACAGGTCTTGAAATGATAAGTTAGCTATTCTGCTTAGGCCCTTGGTCTCTCAGCCGTTTTTATAACCGTATATATAAACAGTTCAAAAGGTTGTAATAAAATTGCAATCTTTTGGACCATTCATTTCCAAAATGGTTGAGACTTTATATTCTTAATCTTTTGTTCTAATAGCATTAACCGAGTATCATTTCTTAGAAAATTCAAAGTACAAAAAAAGATTAAATTTGGCCCCATTCTTTCCTAATAGAATATTGCAGCTAATATAGCATGTAATATAGCTTCAACATTTTATACATACATGTAATTGTCAAGATACATGTTTATATGCAATGACAAGAAATTTTCATTCAGTTTCGTCTCATAAAAACTCTCATATCTCTTCATCAGGGTACTCCAGGTTATGCAGCACCAGAAGTGCTTCGAGGAGACGTATTTACATTCGCCGCCGATATTTATTCGTTAGGAATCGTAGCCTGGCAAATGCTGTCTCGAGAAGTACCTTTCCATGGATTACATATCCATACTACCATATACATCTCTGTAAAAGGAGCGCGTCCTAAAGATGAAACTCTTGACGACGAATTCGCCGGAAAGTACAAGGAACTGTTCAGAGCAGCGTGGTCACAGAACATCGAGGACAGACCCTTGCTGGATGAAATAATCAGTAGACTTGATCTCTTGTAATCGATAGTTAATGTTTATTTAATCAAAATTGAGCTTAAACTTATAAGGAATCTTATTTGCAACAAGTGGCTTGGTTAATGCTTCATTATAATCTTATTAGAAATAAATCTAATACGCTTAGAATTGAGAAGTTAATTTTACGTTTCCGGCATCTCACCACCAGGCACTAACTGCAACAGAATAAATCAAATATAAGTATGCGCCTTGCCTTTCTTCTTGATCGTGTCGGAAATTATGCTGTATTAGAAAAGTAACAAGTCTCTTAGAATACTCAAGTGTCATCAATTGATAATAACCATTGTAATATTGCTGCCGTTAAGAAGAATCTGATCCAATTTTGTAACCCTGCGACCTTCTGGCGTAGCTTCACTTTCCGTCACATCTTCCAGTAACATGTTTACAAAATCATCAAAACCTTGCAAAGTTCCCACAATCTCCTTATCATTTTTCATAATAATGTGTATCCGAGAACCGATACACTTGTCAACCAGTTCTACAATAAATAACAATATAGTTTATTAGTGCACACAAATCCGGCAAAAACATTGGCATAAATTTCGAGTACAAATGAATATTTTTTTACCCAAAGGTAACAACGTAGACGGATTTGTGTTAACCGAAGTAGCCATAATTTCTACAACGAAACAGTTACGCGATTTATCAAAATATATAAATCGTTCGTTTAATTCGAAAACAAGTTACTGAAGAAACATGAAAATAGCATGAATCGCGCACTGGTTTGTATTGATCATAAATAGAAGAGATAACTGAAAGGAATATAACAGCGAATTCGGTTGGTCGCACTAGTGCCGAGTGCGCACTCAGTTTACATTAAAGGGTTAGGCGACGGCTCTCTAGCGAAAACACTTGCCGCGTGGCAAAACGTGATGCGGTGACCAATCAGATTTTCGCTCTTATCGAAAAGCAGTGAATCGAATGGCTGCTACGTGCTGCTACGTCGTTTCTCACCGCACGGCAAGTATTTCGTTCTATGTGCATGGGCCACAAGGTTTATTACACCTGTAGAGT
>VBVR01001103.1:0-34731 GCA_011638315.1 Tetramorium parvispinum | reverse complement strand
AGCATTTTATAAACATTTCAAAAGCGTTCAAAGCCCAACAGCGTTATGTGAGCGCTTTTACGACGTTTGAAAGCGTATGAACTCTCAGAAAACATTCATCAAATGGTTGTCAACGCTTTATAAAGATTCTTATTTTCGTCAGGGGCATTTGTCTCTGTAATCTGAATTATTCAACGGACACTTGAATGATTTGCATTTTATCGAAACACGTGATATAGGTCAAGCATGATATCACTTCATATCACGTCTTTTGTCTCGTCGTCAATCAAGATATTTCGGAAATTCTACATCACGTTACGCGTTGTTATTAAATAGATAAATTATGTAGACATGTAATATATCGCGCAATATGGAAAAATACAGACCGGCGAACGTCAGGGAATAAAATGCGAGTCAAATATATGGGGAATAATATGAAGGGGATTCAGAGATTGATACAGCAATTGTTTTAACACTGCCATTTACGTTCACATATGTGACATGATAGAGCGCTTATTTCGCAGATTATGAGGCTCTCGCAATTTTCGGAACTGCTGTCGTGGCGTGAAGCGTGTACATGACGTGCACGTGGCGGAGACACGCGCGCGAGGGAAAGCAATGTTGCAGAAGAGACCCGCGCAGCCATTTCGGGCTTTTCCGGAAGAAGTCAGGGAGACGAGAACGGGGAGGGTCGGCGCAATTTTCGACGCTGCCGTCGGAAAACGCGGTCGGTTCGTCTCTTTGTTACGGCCGCAATAACGTCACGCTACGTCGAGAGCTCGTAGACTCACGGCCCGGCTATTTACTGGAATCGTAAAAACGCGAACAAAGGTTCGTTAGCGCTAGTATGCTGTCTCCTTTTACGCGCGTTACGTAAGGGGGGCAGGACAGGGCGGGGAAAGAGAGCGGTATCGTGAGCGGGGGCGACACGACGGAGTGAACGGATCCTCCGCGTTTTCATGCCACGCGAGATTTTCTCGTGGAGAGTGGAAAAAAAAATCCGAATGAATCGTCTATTTGGTACCTCCTCTTTTTATTTATCGGGCAAAAAGAAAGCCGCTACTGATAAACCCCGTAATGAACGCGACGCTTTGTTTCCTCTCGTTCGGCGAGAAAGAACGGGCAATATTGATAACCAGATCGGCCAGTCAAATTGCGAATTAACTCGCGAGAAAAATTTATTTATTTAAAAGAGCTTCCCATAAAGAAAAAGACATGGATCCGGTTAAGTGATTTATATAATTCGTGGATAATTCACAAATCAAATAAAGCCGAAGCAGAAGAAAATCAATATAGGTGAATCATGCTATGTACGGTATCTCGTGCATTCTTTGTGCCCTATCGCGGCCATAATCGTTTTTTATAGTCCGAGAAGTCGAGTCGCGCACGTTCGCACGACAATCTTTATTTCCCCGCTAATAACAAGCCCTATTCTTGTTCCCATTTGAGACAATGGATGCTTATTTTGTGTGTTGTCACGTTCATAAAAGTTCGAAGAAACCATGCGCGCGAAAAAACATACAAAACAGTTACAACATACCTATAAAAATACAATAAAACGCTCACGAAAGCGTAAAATGGCTGAAATCGACGCTCCTCTTGAATTCGTTAATTAAAATAAGCCGAAAAAAAGGAAAGTCAAATTGGTTTGCTGTGATGTAAAGCGCGATCGCAAGCTCGTTGCATCAATTTTACGCTGCGATGCATGGTTAGCTGCAGGTGCAACGATCTGACACATACTAGTGTGATTCACCCATGACTAATATAAAAAGAAGCGATAAGTTCCATTGAACGAAGAAAGACAATAAGAACACACTATTTATACTCGATTTTTACGACCAATATTTATTTATTTTGTTTATTTTATGATAAAGCATGTCTTATCAATTCGAGAGCGTCGGAATTGTTTTTTCCCCCCCCATGTTATTTTATAGCTTTCAGAATGCAAAGAGAGATACGTTAGGTCTGGAGTAAAACGTCGCGGTGTGAACGGGCGTGAATTAAATGAAGATTCAGTCGTCGTAGAACGAAGTCTACAGTGTCGGTTATGCCCGTTACCGCCAGTCAAAGTGTTGGATGATGGATTCTCCTCAGTTCGCGAGAACGCGAGACATTGTTTGGAGAAAGTGTAACATTGCGTGCTACTGCACACTGAAGATCGCATAGCCTTCCGCTCTCTTACACCAAGGGGGCGTAGCTCAGATGGTAGAGCGCTCGCTTAGCATGCGAGAGGTACCGGGATCGATACCCGGCGCCTCCAAAAGTCCTTTTTTGTCGACTGGAAAAGCAAAGTGAGAATCGTGCAACAGTGTATGGAAAAAAAAATCTTATAGAAAAAAATCTCTATCGCGTGAAAAGCAAGAATTTTTTTTTAATATCCCGTTACACGAGCGTTTAAAAAATTTTCGCTAACGAGCGAGAATAATTCCCCGCAATTTCTGATATGGTCGTAACGAAGACGATAATCTGATCGCTCGCGAATGGCACAAATCGAATTTCCTGCCGCGAAGCCGAACCAGAGGTGTATATATACGCAGAGGTACCGTAGCGCAGAGAGATCCAGTAACGGTACAATATAATTCCACGAGATTGCGGGCATCGCCGACCACATTGCAGGTACGCGATCCACGGATGCGATTCCCTCCGGCGAACTTTTACAACAATGCATACGCCGGCCTGATAAACCGGGAGATATCCGTGTCAACTCGATGCACTGGGTTACCGATCGTTTTCATTCGCGTTTTACGAAAACATTCGAGAACATCTTTTACGCCGAGCGTATACTGCATATTATCGCCGTATCTCTATTGACGGCAAAAGTCGAGGATGGGCGTCGAAAATAAATATACTTCTCGTTGCACATTCGCGTAAAACAAAAAACGTTATCGTCTCTCAATATTTTGCTCGATAATCCTTGTCGTACGATATCTCCCGCTTATCGCGTTTATAAAATTATCGTAAGTAATAACTCCAAAAAATTCAAATTGTATATAAAAATTTAAAAAATGAAATTGACAGAGAATGAAAGAAAAAATTAAATGAATATATTTCTCGGAGTCGCCAAGTTTTAAAATTACCCAAAAATTAAATTTTCAAATAAAATTTAAAAAAAATGAGACGCGATGATATAAATAACCGTTCAGCGTGACATTTAGTTTTACAACTTTTTTTATCGGGGAACTGAGTGTACGTGACGGCGGTCACGGTGTCATTGCATAATGTTGCCAGAATTACAAGCAGGGCTTTGTCACGGTGTTTACGAACAGCGACGAGCAATTCCGACAAAAGTCCACGTCGGAAAAAAACCGAGAGATTTGCGATTGTTCCGATTACATCGACGTCTCAATATACACAAATCCCGATAGAAGATAATTTTTCAACGCAGTCGCAGTTCTTAAAGCCGGCTCTTAAATAACTCCTTGCATAACGTTATGCGTACACACCTCGCGAGAGCTAGCGGGTATCTATAATCTGTTTACGAACGTATCGTCTCTCGACGGTTTAATTGCTGCACTTCGGCTCCGATAATGAGCCGCAGCATTGTTGTAACACCTGATAATATAATTTGCAGACGAACGCGAAGACGAGCAGTCAGGCAGCCGTCTGTGCAGCGTTACTTTGGAATGCAACTGTGTAAACTTCGCGTGAATCTACGATCGCTCGCTTTATGCATGTAGCTTCCATCGTAAATTACCTAACATTTTCAGAAATGTTTTAAATGCTTTAACACCTTTTATTTATAGACGTTACGTTTATGTTCTAAAAGTATTAAGAATCGACAGATATATATTTCACGAGGCACGATTATTGAAAACTAAAAATAATTTTCTACTCTCATAATTTAACTAAACGTTACATTTTGTATAAGTTTGTAATTTTGCTACATTTTGAGCTGTTTGAAATGAAAATTGACAAATAAATTCTTTTATTTATTCAGTCATAAAATTTATTTTATTGTGAACTAATTCTACTTTGATCTCAATTATAATTAAAAAATTATTCATATTTAGATACCTTTTTGCAAAAATGTTTAGATCATTGTTAAATTCATTTATTATTGAAAATTCCGGTAGAGAATATTAAATATTGCATCAAGCTTTTAAAAACATATTTACTGCAATGTCGCAATAACTCAAACAGTTAAATATGCATTGCGGCGAAAAAAGAAGTAATCGTCCCGAAATTATGTGGAAAACACGATAAGAAACAGTTTGGTCGTAGGCCAGGCTCGGGTGACGCAAATCAGACGAACTGCGATGCTCGAAAAACAGGGTGTGTCGTGATATAATGTCATAACTTTATGATTCGATATCCACGAAGAACGTCAGGTTAAAACCACGAATATAGGCCTCATACGTTACAGAGACAAGAGATATTTTTTGAATTTTAGAAAAAGATAAAGCAATTACGAGATAAAATAATGATCCTAATAGGCATAACTGATAAAGAGTCACGTTCTCGCCGAACATTTAGCGATAAATATAGTTGTCTGATTCTCACGTCTCACGTTGTTATTGAATGCGATATTAATGACAAGCAAATAAGACAGTGCGGACTCTGTTATCAGGTATGCGTTTACATTGATGAATATACCGTTGTATATATAATGTAACTCTTTTTTTAAAAATTCGCGAGCATTACATAATTTCGTAAATTACTCGGAGCCACGTTTTCACGTAACACGTTTAACGTGGAATCGCTGCGGGAATCGGATAGCTAAAATCGCGGGACACTGTGTGAAGACGAGAAAAAGGAGAAGACCGTCGCCGCACCTTGCAACTCGATTAACAAACGCCCCGGAGTTATCTGCACGTCGCTTCGAGGTTTCCACTCGCGCAATTCGGCGCAAACAAGCGCTTCGCGAGTCCGTAAACAGACTTAAGAGAGAGAGAGAGAGAGAGAAGCTGAGAGAGAGACAGAATGAGATACTGAGCAGCAAAGCAGGAGGCGGAGGAAGAGAAGGAAAAGTTGGCAGAGGAGTTTGCGTTGTCAAGTTTTCCGGGCTTTATTTTCCGCGCTCCGCCGGCAAAACTCCCAGGAATTTCACTCGTACCATTTTCTTCCGACAATGCCGCCCTTGCCGCTTGCGCAAAAGGCTGGTTAACGAGAAAACTTGCGTTCTCTCCCTCCGGGGTAGGAAGGTGCGGAGGAGGGTTTCACCAACGAAATCCGCGACGAGCTTTCTGTTGTTCGTGCACCGTAGTTATGCTAGTCTACCCGAATTGTCAAACACCGAAAATTATACATATAATTATAAATATATATGTGTGAAAATACGCATTTGAGTTGTCCATTATTTTTTAAACCTTTATTAACACGAAAATTGTTTAATAAATTTAATAAAATGGTATTGATTTCTTTGCTAAAAATGTAATTTATAGAAAAAGACATATACTGTTTCTCTGCAGAATTCCCCACAATCTCACCGAGTATCTTTTTATTGTGGTTACTGGAAAATAAGCTAAGAAAAGCGGTTGCTTCTTAATATCAGTAGACTCGGCGCTAAATCAAAGGCGTTCGGAATTAAAGCATAATTTTCAAACATTTAGTAACGAAAGCCCGAAACGAGATTAAGAAAAAAAAATTCAGGTTTAATCTAAGCGTCTGAAGATGAAAGAAAATAGGGTAACCTTGACGACGCCCTAAATAAAAGCCGTCCAAATCGGCAGTCGCGATTTCCACGTAGCGACAACGAGACGCTGTGTATCGCATCCTAATCGTCGTATTTCTTTCCCCTCGTATGCGCGTACGCTTTTGCTTCCGGAGCGCGCGGGGCATCATTGGCGGATCAATGGCGGGCGGCTCGTAACAGCGACTCTCCGACTTTTATGCGCCGATAAATTAAGGGAAACTCGCCTGAGAAGAACGCGTCAGAGTGTACGAGGCGAGGGGGAGAAAAGTCGGATACGCATCTCCGTGTGTCTTTTCCGTGGAAGCGTGAAGAACGCGGGGTGACGAGAACGTCAGCGGTTGGATGTTGGGTCGTAAAACCGGAGCTGTATCAACAATGTATTTTTCTTTCCCCCTTGCCAAACGGGCCGCGCCCGGCCAGCTCCCCTCGGCCGGCACGATCAATGATCTATCGCGATCACACAGCCGCGCGCGGACGAATTTTATATCGCGATAAATTAGTCGGATTGCGCGCGCGGAGCCGAGGGTATTCCGCACGAAATTAAATCGGGCCTCGTACTATATTCCGTTGCGCTATAAAACCTACGGACGAATGTCTCTAGGGATTTATATGTATATAGCTTAGGCGTATATGTGCGCTTTATAGGCTGTAACTAGCCGGCATATAGAAGGGCTGTCGCGCTAAATTATAAATTCGGTCAAACAATGGCAACGATAAAGTCGCTGAGAAATTATATTGTATCAATTCGACGTTAGAAATTTATTTCTACTTCTAATTGCGTGAGACACACACGCCCTCTTTGCAGATTTATCGGACGTTTTCTCGGTCGGATAAAAATAAAATAATATAAAGAATACTATATAAAATTTTTAAGAAACGTTAATTTCAGATGTTGATAAAAGAGATGTACTCCATAAGAAAATCCTATAACTGTGAAATGATTCACACAAAAATGATAAATAACTCGCACTCGAGTAATCTTTCGTAATCGCTTAAACCATAAAATCGATGTTGGCAAAAAATCCAGAAGCATAGAGAAATACCTCGATGCAGCGATGAACCCTGTGCAGTATTATCCACTCAAGAAATCATCGTGGGACTCGAGCGACAGGGACAGATTTATTTTCTGACAGATTAGTACCTGCATTACGACAGACAGAAAGAAGAAAGGAAATCGAGGGACCGGTTAGGTAAAAATCTTGGGAGCGTCCCTTCGACGGCAACGAAGGACGAAGTCAAGCACCTTGAAACAGGGCGAGGACGGGAGGACGTGATGGTCGCTCATGTGTCAACGGTGTAATAAGGATCTCCCGAAAGAGGGGGGGGGGAGACGCGTCCGAAATTGCGTACCTCGCGTTGGTAATAACACCCCGGCAGCCAACCTCGAAAAGGAATTTAATCGGTCTGCTTTCGTTTACGGCGCGTAAAAACCGGAGGGAACCGGCCGGTCCTCTTACGGTTCGCGTTACGCTTCCGAATGTAAACAGGAGCACGTAGCACTACCCTGCCAAGAAGAGACACGTGATAAATAAGTTTCATTGTTCCGTCAGGCCCCCCGGATTATTCACGCTTATATGCTTGAGTCGCATGAGTAATACATTGTCGCTTAATGTTTGACATTGACGTTTAGGTTCACGTGGGATTTGGAACAAATTTAGAACCGTCCAGCAGTTCTAGAATCATCCAGGAAAATATTTTTGAAGTGGAAAAGATTTTAAGAACGCGTCACGTATTTTTATGCCAAATTACCAGTTAATTTTTAATTATTTACTTTCTCTATTTGCACGATATTTCTTGGAAAAGAACACTTTCTTTGTTCTCCGCTGATAGATAAGGAGTTATTCCGGGATTATTGTTCTTTTATGTTGATCCGATTCCATTCTTATCTCCGATACGATTCATAAATCAGCGATGGTCGATGACAAATAAGAATCGACCTGCTATCGTGAATTTATTCTTCTTGCCCCGAGGAAATAACACGTTCCTGTAGAGTTGCTAAAAGCTCACATTAAACAGTACCGCAAGAGTATCAAAATAAACCGCTAGCTACCTACATCGTGAAAAGATCTCCCCCATATCAATCCGAACCGAGGAAAATCCGACATCATGCTCGAGAGCACTTCCATCTTGATGTTGAATTGAACGAATGAGCGTCAACTTGAATACGCGGCATGTAACGTAAAAGTCGCGTGATTTCCACCTCTAGCGCAAGTTGAGCTGAAAGAGAGATAGATAGAGAGAGAGAGAGAGAGAGAGAAAGGAAGAGGAAAAAATAAATTCAATGTCCAATGCGACTAGCAAGCAGCCACCCTTCGTTTCCGCTCCTTTGTGCGTGGCAGAGATCGCGTTAAGTACGGTAGAGCGCGACGTTCCTCCTCATACGAAAAACATAAAGGGCTTACCATGCCTAGTAAGGGCGCGGCCCATAGTCGTGACTGGCACATGTTACGCGGTACGTCGGGAGGGTGGCACGCAAAGAAAATCAAGAACTACGCGGGGAAAATTGTTTGCAGATGAATAAGATCCCGTCGAAGTTCCGCTGCATCGCGATAATGACGATCGGATAAGAATGCAGCGTGAGCTTGCATCGGCGAACGTCGTCGAGTAGTTTCGCGTAAGGTTAACAGTATTTGAAGTATCTAGACAATAATCCGTAATGAAACGAACGGGGGGCTGCGACGAATGCGAATAATTTCGCGCCGCGCTCTCGAAGAACGCCGACGTCCATGTGCATTTCCGGCATTTTCGGTCTCGAATCGAGCTCGCTCTCGAGGCGCTCGACTGAATCCCATCATCGTTTTCCTCCACAAGCCCTCTAATTATCCGTACGACTACGATTAAGGACAGTTAACCACAGACACGCCTGGCCTTTCCATTCCCTTTGCCCATATTCCTCGTCGGAACAGCAGGGAGAACATTGTTCCAGCGACGAACGACCTAACGTAATGTCTCTAGCCTCTTCATCAGAGTCTATATAATCTATTTCTCTTCAAATTTGATCGAAATTTCAATTGGATCTTTTCAATATTCAACTTTAGGTACTTTCGTAATTAAATCTTGAATTAAAGTTTGTACAGACGGAAATGAGGAATAAAGTTTCATTACTCATTCGCGCTTCCGAAACTCGATTTATAGATTTCGAACCATTCACACGGCAGAAACAATCGGTATTGTGCAATTTTAACGAGGAAAACATCTTTCGGCTATGTTCCAAGAGATTGGTGGCAGCGCGCCGAATCCTAAATATTATAACGAGCAGTTGAATCAACACGGCTCCGTGTTTGCGTGTTTATAGGATTTTGAACATGCTAATTATGGGATATCAAGGTTTCGTTGAGCAATATCCGATCCTGCGCGCAAAAGAGAAGAGGAGAGAAGGAAACCGCGGTGCGGCAGGGAGTGCGGAATCATTGTTGAAGATCGGTAAACAAGCCTGATATCGGTAGTCTGATGCAACGCGGAAGTGCGTTTCATCAGCCACGTCAAATGGAGCATACAACAATACAGATAGAATACTCGGTAATTGTCGCGTTTTTTCTGACTAAAAGCCAGATAATGATCCGGCAATCCGGGTTGAGACACCCTATAAAGTCCCTTTGTTCTCAGGAGCTACGGTGACTCAGTCGGGCATCGACAATAAGAAGACGGGCGAATTAAATCTCCCTGCGCGATAAGCTTGCGTGAATACACGTTTCCAACCCTGCACGTTTGCGCGCGCATGTATATATGTGTGTGTATAAGTGCGGAAAAACGACACTTTATATGAAAGTCATTCTATCGATGGATCCGATCTTCTTTTATGTTATTTTTTTCAGAATATTTTAATATCTAAATGTGAAAGGATATAAAATGTGAATCAACAAAGTAATATTCTTTTAAGAAACGGGGAGCAAGATAAATGTGTTGATAGCCTATATAAAATATATATTACAGTATAGCGAAAGAGAACGCTTTGAATTCAACATGTTCTATAAAGAGAGTATCCTGTTTTTTTCTAACAGAATGTACATGTCAGAGAAACTCGATACTGGGAAAATAGCGATCTATTCAAAAACTTTTATTGATATTGATATAGTGAAGTCCATATAAAATTGTGTATATGTAATTGTATATCAATATGTATAAATCAAAATTAAACTTTGTATTTTTAGCGTATTAAATAAAATTGTTTGTAATAAAATATTAAATAATTTCTCATGCTTTTCTCTACTCATTCTTTCTAAATTTTTTCAGTCTTCCAAAAAATTCAGAATAAAGAGTCAACGACAATACATGACCAATTTCTTCACTTATCCGTTATACTTGCTTGATAACGCCTCGCTTGCAAGAAAACTATTTTTAACGGAAAAAAAATTCTATGAAATGTTAGAAATGTAAAACTCAGTCTTAAGTTAAAACTGTAATCTACAAGGCCCTGAGGAAAATCGTAATCATTAGAGGGTTTTTATCCCCTACCCTCTAGCTCACTTGTTCGCCCGTTCTTTTCTTTCCTCCGTCTTCCGATTAGTTACCTTCAAAATCCCGTGCAGAGTTCTTATTCAACGGAAGTCTGTAGAGTAAAGCTGTTTCTTGTACCCGTCTCCAAAATGCATAAAACTGCAAGTTAGCTAATAGCCATATCGGGAAAGTAAACTGCGAAACAAGTGTATAAAAGAAGTCATTAAATAAAAAAGATCTAGAAGTATTTCTAAACCATGGCCATTTGAAGCCAGAAATAGTTTCAATGTCAAGCGTAAATTGACACTTGAAAATGTTTATGCGATAAATTTATGCGCTCATATAAATTTAAGTATAGCGAACTTCAAACGGTTTTTTTCTTTAACAAACTATCTACTTAGTATCTCTATTACCACGATAATATAATTGTTAGACGTAACGAAAAAAGAAGGTGGGGAATGCGAACAATTGAAACTAAATTGACGTGCCATTGTTTATTGCCGCCATTTACTATAATAATGACGCGATTAGTAATTAACAAACAATCTTTTTTCTCGCGAGAAAAGAATAGAAGAGATTCGCACGCGCGTCTGTGTGTGTGTGCGAAGCGAAACGAGGGGCTATTTGAATTAATATGAGGATAATGATTTATGTTAAATGCGCGCGTGCAACTCATTAAATTCACGCGAGCAGACGGGAACCATAACGCTAATTAAATGGAGAATTCCAGCGCGCTGTTGCTAGTGCATACGTGTACACGCATGCACCGGCTGCACTCACATGGAACAAAGAGCCACTGTGCGAAGCTCGGACCGGTAGCAGAGAGCACCGAGTCCCGATTACGAGCGGGAGAGATGATGAAGTCACTCGGCAAAACCGGTCGCCGGCACCCAATAGCTAAACTCGGCAGCGAGCCTTGACGGAAAACGCAATGAAATTAACAGACAATTCTATTCGTGGATCGCGTGAGCGCGCTTAGAAATCGCCTCGATCACGCGGGGATCTGCGGTTTACGCGCTGAATAATCGACAAAAATATCGTAAAAACTTTACATTCTCTGTGTGTATGCAACAACTTACGATAATTCGCTGATTAGTTATAAATAATTGCTATCTTACGATTGCCTCGTTATAAATTAAAAGATTATATAAGGAGAGATCACGGCTGGAATCGCTGTCGTGGAGTGTAGTAAACATTATATAATAAAATACATATTATTCTATTTTTTCGACATCGCAGCTCATGCCTTTTAAATAAATCAGCACAAGATACAAGTCGCATTTTATCAATACAAATTGTGTAATTTATATTTAAAAATTCACAAGACGTTATTTTTAGATAACCTCTGCATAACAAGATACATATATGTATATCTTATTAAATATTCTCAGATACCTGTATTTAAAATTACATTTGATCTTCTACATATTGTTAGATTTTCTCATGAATTTAATCAGCAAAATTACTTTAGTAAACAGTCAAGAAGTGCCGTGTACTGTGAAGAAGAAACGATTTCTACATTTTCTCTACCTGTTGCGTGGTTTTTCTCAAAATGGAAACGAAAGCACAGAATAATTTGCTGTTAAATTTACCATTAAATTAAGAAAGATTAAATTGAAAATTATCGAGAGGAAGTAAATAGTTGATGGATTTTGATTCCCGATAATGCGCTCCAAGTGCTGACGTCTTTCAAGCGACCTTTGCCGCGCTAATCTTTCTTCCAACCGTCTTGAAAAATTTCATTCCAGCTCTTTTATGCACGGAGGACAGCAAACAGCTGGGACTCTCTTTAAGGCCGGTATTTTCGAACCTTTTTATAAAATACTCTTGCATAAGTAACATTTCATCTAAGAAGAATTTTTTTAATAGTAAAAAGTTTTGTACACGTCAAATAATCACAAGGATAAATTCGAGTATCGCAATATACAACTTTCATCGATAATAAACTTTTAATAACGTAGCATCTCCTAAGAATTTATAAATTGGCATTTTATATAGAAAACTACTCTTCTTCTCGTTCAATGACAAATGAACATTATTAAAGTATTTCTCATGATATCAGATCGTAAATAGATTTGTAGTATTTCTTGTCGTCGTTACGCTCAATGGGACGAAGGGAACGTCGACTTTACCAATGAATCATCGCTATCGCGCGAGGTGCTAAAGAATAAAAAGCGACGCAACATCCGGGTGGAAGAAGATCGCCGGCTTTCCCTGCCAGCTTGAAAACGTTCATTCGTGAGACGCGAACCAGAAAAATAATTAATACCTCGAAGCGAATTTTCATTTCATTCGCACGGCTGTTACACACCGGCGACCGCGTACGAAGGTCCCCTCGTTAATAGCGGAAGTGTCAAGTCGATTAATCTTGTTGTCGTAACGTAGCCGCGACACTTCCTGCTCTCCGTCCGTGTCGATTTACAGCTTTCATTGTCGAACGAATTGGTTCTAACGTCGGATGATGACCAGCCAGATGATACGCGCGAGTGAAATATAACATGCCGGTGTAATATCGACCGCCCATGTTTGACAGAATAATCCATATGTTGGAATAGTGAAAGCGTCATTTTATAAGCGTGCTCTTTAATGAAAAATAAAAGGATATAAAAATTTTTATTCGCTAATTTTTTCAATTTTTCACAATATGGATATAACTTGTCGCTCTTATTGCAGCATTTTTACTGATAATTTCGTGAAAATGAAAAACTATAGACATTCCATTTAAAATGCAAGTAATGATAATGACTTTTTTACTTTAATTACGTTGAAAGCAATTGTCGAACTACGATTAAATTTGTATTAGAATTCATCAAGGTTCGCGGTCGAAGTATATGCCCTGCAAGAAATAGAATTAACATTTAAGAGCAATTGCTTTTAAATAGTAGAGAAGCGGAACTCCACCCCCTTTTCCTTTTCAATACAATTCCGGAAACATGATACGAAATTAATCCACGATTTTTCTACGGTAGATACCAACTTTGCCAGAGTGGAACGCTGTAACGTGAGCCAAAGAGAAGCGAATGCATTTCCCACTGTTATTTAATTAGTCATGGTTCACACTCGCGCGGATGAGGAGCAGATAAAAGCGACAAGGTTACTTGAAATCCAGTCCGACCGACTGAGCGGACGTCAGCGAGGGTGATTAACAATAGCTAATTAGAATTCCTTCCCTCACTTACTCCCCGCGCGTCGCGCATCAACGATCGCGCGATTGCACAAAAAAAGGAGATAAGGGTGAGCTAATTCACGGGTATTTTCCTTTGTTTCACAAAACACGACCGATAGTCCGTAGATAGCCGTAAACAACCGGGAGTCAGAATTTGTGGTCGCGGAACTCGTTAATTCCGTCAAATCTACGATGCCAGTTTACATAATGCGCATTTGCATATCACCGAGACGGAACGCGTGGGCTATTTTGCCGCGGAGATTTCATGCAGATTCGACCGAGTCGGAAAACATCGGATCGACGATCAATATCGCGAGAGCGTAATCAGTATGATGGTATATTTGCTCCCTGTTATAAAATACATTCACGCGATACACATGTGTTATTAAGATACTTTACCTATCTTTTAGCGTCTAGGCGAGCGATTCGACGAACGATTTGCCACTAAAAATTAAATCAGCACGAAGATACCGAAGAGACTTATCTAATTTTTAGCGACGATCAAAGTTCAATAACCGATTCTATGTAATTCTAATCTCAAGTCTAATCTCAATTGTGTCATGTCAATTCTAATCTCAAGAGAATTATTAAACAGTAGGGCATGAATATTATATTGACAGAATTGATAGAATTAGATAAATATTTAAAGACGCGAAATTTGATTTTTATCGCATTCTACAAAATTTCATAATCACTACACATTTTGTGCAAGTAAAAATTTAATTCTTCAGTGAAATAAAGACAAAATCACAAGTCTGATACACAGTATATCCATGTGTAGTTCGCGGAATGTGTCAAGTTACTTGTGTAACAAAATATCATTTCAAGAGAAAATAAGAGAGTTATTCCATAACATATTATCAAATAAAATCAAGATCAGGCGAAATGCAGGATGCTTGGAAAGCCTCGCGGAAAAAACCACTTCGATCTTATGGTTCGAGTTACCGACGTCTAGACGTCTAGACCATTAGCAGATTGAATCGATACAAACTATCTCGACAAGGTATTATCCGATTATCGAGCCTCGATAAGCAACGATCTCTGATCAAAAAAACGCAAAGCATGTATGTCACATTCCTGCATGACACATATTTGACGATTTCTGTTTCTGTTTAATATCGCAAATACCGTCGCACTTTCTTAATAGCGTTTTAATGAAATTAACACTTATAATCCTATTATTTTAGCAGTCGCGCGTGCCATGTTTACGCAGACGTGTCTAAGATATTCACCGCCTGGAGCACTTAGAACAAGACAGAGAAAAGTGAGGAAACCAGCGCGTCACTTACACCGGCGATATAATTATACATTGAACGAAGGCCGAACAGACAGATAATCGCGCCAGCATTGTACAGCGGTAATCAGCGTAATAATATTATACGAGTGGTTAATCGCGAATAGGAGTCATCTACAGTCGGAACTCGTTGCAATTAAGCGGTTGGATGTTTGTCGTTAACTGCATTCCATTTACGAGCTCGCAGCGAAAAAAGAATTCATATGTGTACTCGATGATATTTCTTTGTAATAACAGCAGTCAATTATGGTCTGCAATATTAATTACTTATTAAGAACGTTTAAATAATGCAAGAATACAATGTATTTCTACATCTTGCAGCATATGTATTTGTATATTTCTAAGAATGGTTTAATCAACTTAAATCTCGTCTTACTCGCGTAAATTTTTAATCTGTATTTTAAATCAAATGTTAGTTAGGGCGATTAACAATGAAAATAATAATCGTTCTGAATACTTTTTATCTATCATGCCAATATTGGATGCACAACTTCCCGCTCCGATGTGCTTCGCGTTGCGTAATAATTACACTTAAAAATAATAAATCGGTTCGTTAGCAATCTAATATAAAGACAAAGAAATATCAGAAGAAATAGGCGTATTTATATATTATTAACACTTCCATCGAAAGTAAAACTGGAATAAGATTAGACAAATAAATTTATCGCAAATAAAAAATATCGGGAAGAGTTAAAAAATTAATTTGTTTAGAAAAGAATTAATGTGCAATTAATATTTTGTATCGTAAATAATTTTTAATATCGTGTATAATTTTTGCAAATACATATCGCATTAAAAGAAATAAAAATGCTGAGACAAGAATCGGAGAAGAAATTAAAATTATCCGTATCAAAGAAAAGTATTAACATCAGTATTAATTTGCGAATGGAGAAGTCCCGAGAAAGAAAATTCTAAGACGTTTCTCTTTTCGCCGTAACAATAACAAGAATATTTATGCACCTGCCAGGAGAATCCGCGCAGGAATTCTCTGTAAACACTCGCTGACAGACATCTGCTGGTTATTTTTCACCGCGAATTTGTGATGCTTCGCCTCTTACGTCATTGCTCATCGACAATGCTCTTCGCTTGATACATATGTACATATATACATGTATTTTGCACAAAACGCTCGTCATGTATTTTGTGGCAAACATGTTCTCTCCCTCGAGGGATTTTCCGTTTATTCTCGCTAACGTTCTCATAATATCGAACGCTGTTTAAACAACATTTACCATAATTATATTACACTGGATATTCTATAAAAGGTGCATTCGACGCACCTGACGGTGTTCCTCGTCGCGAAGTATGAGATTATCTTCCCTGAATGAAAATGTCAAGCCTTTAATAGTCAAGAATTTAATTTACGCGGCACCACTTTAATATTAGTCGTTGATAATTCTACGCTTAATGTTTTCGCAATTAATGTGGTATAAATTTTAACGAAACCGCGCGATTGTTTCAAGATTCATTCGATAAAACGACACATTCCATAAATCGCCGTTGCGATGCACAACATCGCGCGAAAAGTCATCGATCGTTCACGGCGAGATCGCGTGTGCACCGCATTTGTGCACCGCAATGCGTGTGCACTGAAGTCGACCGTATCTCAACGCGATTGTATATACGCTTGCGTCTACTCGGCCGCAAAATTAGTCCCGCGTTCTGCCTCTCGTCCTGTGTTACCAGGCACGCTTGAAACCACCGCGCCGTCGTTCGCCTGCCTGCTCCGGGCGTGTCGTTGCCGATGATTTGCAGCAGTCGAATCTCCCGAGAGCGAGCCATCATTTCGAGCGCTCGAAGGCGCTCGCGATGATCGCGGACTGCACCGGGAATATTGAGGACCGACATGCAACGCCTATATATCTTTGAATCAGCGATAATCTCGCAGAGATAATAGAAAATATCTGATAGATCGTTTTTTAGTGATATCGACACAGTTAATTATTAAATAATCTGTAACAGTAACTATTAAGTATTGAACAATCTGTTGCTCCATTTATATCGCAGACAGTATCATAAAAGAAACTGAGAATCATGTTTTACAATCTGACAACGTTTTACAATACGGAAAAAATATTTTAATAAAGCAGTTTCAAAGGATTTCAAACGCTTTCATAAATCTCACATTCGTCAAAAGAAATAAAATTAATAAATGTAATTAGAAAATAAGGACTCGTGAGTTTCATGTTTATTGTAACTACGTTTGAAAAAGGATAAAGGAATTTTTACGCATCACCACCGTTTTTCAAATGTCTGACTGTAGAAAGATTTTTCAATGCTGCACATTTTCAATTTTGAAGCTTTACATTGGCATTGTCATTCGTAACAAATGATAGAGGCACGAGACTTCGAGATTGGACAAGCGTACGATAGTCGAGAAGACTTTCATATTCGATCGGTATACTTCGACAAGCGGAAAATATTTGTCACTCTTTTATATGTTCCGTGTATAGAACATGGTCCGTTGACTTCTATTCTTTATTCTTTTTGCCGATTCTCCGATATTTCCACGTTCATGAGCTAGTAACATGATGGAACATGATGCAAGTTTGAAGAGTTATATTCGAGGAAAAGCCAAGGAATATTCCGAGAATTATAAATTAAAATAATAGAAAATAGTAAAACTGCAAATTAAAAAAGAGTTTCACATTATACACAGTCAAGTTTATGAACGTACGGATCCGAACCAATATTTTAGCTTGAAGTAATTTTACGTGGCTACAATAAATTACGAAAGACGGCAAATGCAAAAACGACCGTTTGTAGGCGTTACATATGGATATTCGTTTCAGTTACTATGGAAATGAACGTACGGAATCAAGCGCGATCTCGCCATTGCGCTTCCCCGGAGAAATTTCATCCCGGCGGAAATTTCTCCCTGCCGCGCGAGATACTGGGGAGAGATTGCCATAAGTTCTCGACATGGCGAGCGCGAAAGCAGGTGCCGTATATAGTATCGGAAAAATACTTTGCGCAAATATACACCGAGCAGTTCGGAAAATCTGGCGCGCGAATGTCCCTGACGTGTCGTCGATTTAAGTTGAGTGCCCACTCGAGAATTTTACTCTCGAGTGCAACTCCCGATAATGAGAATCTCCGGTGGTGAAAAGTGAGAATCGTTTTCCAATCTATCATCCAACAGTTTCACTACGTGGCGGCGCAATCTGATTTTTGCTTAAAGTTAAATGAATTTTGAACTTTTCCACAAAATTCCCTTTCTCTTTTCGAAGGCATTGAGTCTACCTTTTCCGAATTGAAAATTAATTTTCTGATACGCACGAATTTATTCTGACTACCGCATGAACATTGCAATTACTATGTCGCCGGCAATCAGGTTCATCAGGATTTTGATATTCGATGGTAGCACGTGTTCGATCGTAATATCACAAGACGAACAGAAAGCATCTTTCCTCTTTTCAATATTCATCGCGCGATGACGTCGACATTCACCAGCGCCACGATTGCGACTTCGATTTCGAATCGAAGAAATTGGTCAAAAGAAGTCATGAAATGTGTTCGTGTGAGAAGGAATAAAATAGTGGCGTTATAAGTGACGCAAGAAGAAGTAGACATTTCATATTGTAGATAGGTAATACATTATTGTATATTAATAAAAATGCAAACACATTATTAAGTTACATTTGCATTTTATAATGTCATATATATTATGAATGAGCAGTTGGCTTAGCAATGTTGAAATGATACAATTGCTATAAATAAAGAAAAATTAAACGAACATGTAATTGATGAGATCCAAATGAATAAAAAAATCTAATCATTTTGTAAAAGAGAGACACGCTCGTAGTATTGAGAGACACGCTCATCGATGTAATCAACGCAATCAGAATTCGGTCTGTTGATTTATGTACTTGGCATCTTGACTTGGAGTATATATTTATGCGAACATATCGAGAGAGCCTATGCCAAGAGCTGCATAAGTCAAAGAGCGGATGATCTGTATTAGATCACCTTTGAACTAACTAGAAGACAAGTGGCAGTTGTGAAGTCTCGCAGAGGCATTTCTGAGTAAGATACAGTCTGAGTAAGATAATATAGAGTTATTCGGTAACAAGCTTACTTGGTATATAATAAAATGTATTAAATATTTATTTTAAAACACTAAAAAAGCGTCCAATTAAATATCGATAGAGGAAAAATATCTAATTAACAACATAAAATTTTAATTTATTTGTAGCTCCTTAAATTTTATCCATATTTTTATAATCCATACAATGCCGCTTTATCGTTTCACGACCATTTCAATGCTACAATCGCTTTTTCAAATATAGTTTCAAATGAAACCGGATTGTTGGCACTTGACCTATAAAACGTGACGTCGATCTAGGTTACCAAGTATGATGAAAGAAAATGCAGTTTGCCAAAGGTACATGTATGTAAATCGCGCAACTTTCTTTGTTTGTAGAATAACCTGGTCCTCGTTGATGCACTCAAAGCGTAACTATACGGTCATCGCAGTTACATCGCAAGATTACATAAAATGAAAATTTGGCTGTCTTTAGATCGACCTTGGCACAGAACAGAGAAAAAGATGAGGAAATAGCAACGCGCGTGCACATACTTATGAAAGAAAGGAGAATAGCAAAATAAAATCTTACAAAAGAGGAAGATTTCTTTATATTAAAAAAGATGGGATAAAAAAACTAGTATAGCAAAAAGAATTGTATATACGAATAGAAGCGAGAAATGCAGAAAGAAGCGCGATATATAAACATCACAATGAGGTAGAAAGAAAAAAAAAGAGATAAAAAAACAATTTATTGAAAAAACTTCATTTTTCTTGGACAAATAGAACCACACAACGAGATGCATTTAAAAATATAACGAGTTAAAAATAATGATACGTGAAACGAAAAATAGAAATAAATTTGCTGCACAAATAAAAACGGATGAAGAGAGCTCAAGAGCTTCAAGGGTCAGGGAGGGCGGAAACAAAAAGAGAAGCGGAAAAAAGAAACAAACTGCAGAGAGAAAAAGAGGAGCAAACTGTGTGAGATGTGTTGGGAAAGAGAGACGACGACGTAACATTGGAAGAGAATAAATGGTGGCGTAAGGGGAAGAGAGAAGAGGAGGAAGAAAGACGAACGTAGACCAAAGCGAGGCTAGAGCGGGGTATAAAGCGAGGAGAGGGATTCGTATGTCTGCTGGCACCAGGCAGTCTACTACGCTCAACTCGGTATTCCCTCGAGCAATGCCAGGCCTCCGCGAGAGAGCCCAAGATTACGACTCGGTACTTGACTCGCGCTCGTGCGAGTATTGCATATGTGCGTATGTGTACGCGAGTCGCGCGAATCGAAACGAGGAGTGCGCGCGCGAATACCAAATGAGTACTTTGCGCGATCTTCGATGGTGATTTAGCGATAGACAGACTGAGCGATCATACCTTAGGGCTGTAACTACCGAGATATTTCCATTCAAATCGTTCCTTGAAACTTTACAGACGCAAACAATCATAAAAATTGCAAAATCTACAATTAGAATGTATAAAAAATAATTTTATTCCCTGTTTCGCTGATTAAAGAATTACGTTAATTATTCCGCCAAGTCTAAATATAATTACTTCGATAATTTGGATATTTTTTAATATAGAAAAAAATTGCTGAATTTTGTATTTAAAGTAATGAAATTCGCCACTATTGATTTTCCGTTTATTCAATTCTAGCGATTCATGAATATAAAAAAAAATTAATTCATTTCTCGAATTAGAGCCATTATATTAACTTCAGAAAGAGCAAAAGGATTTAATTCAGAACTTAATATTATTGCGAATGACGATATTCATTCTTGGAAACTATTAAAATATTAAATGGGACGAGCTAATTTAGCAAAGATCACTCTAATATTAAAAAATGCATAACACTTCTCTCAACATTTGTATAATGAAACTATATATCCTTTACAATTTAATGTTTATCCATTCAATTGAAAATGTCAAACGATACAACATCTAAACAGATTTTCTCATTATTAATTTCATTGTAATTATATATTATAATTATATATATATATATATTTGTCTACAATATTACATTATGCAATTAGAGTTGTGTAAAGCTCATTTAATACATAGTGACATCACATGACTCAAATTATAATATTACTCATTTGCTGCAAGGACATAATTCAAAAAGCAATGTTATCTAGAAAATTTATCCAAGAGATTTTTGAATTATGTCATTGTTGCAAATGAGCGATATTTAATTCATCGTTTCAATATTGCATTTCATCATTATATTTAAAAGCAATTTTTTTTAAATAAAATGGAGATTTCTTCTCGAAGATTTTTCGATATCATCGGCAAGTTCGTCTATTATAGTTTTCGTGTACATAAAACAACAAGTATACATATAAAGTCACAAGTTTTATTTTTATATTTTATAAAACACATGATCATGTTGTATATCTATATACTTGAAATTTTTACTTTATTCCATCTCTAATTTATTTCAATAGAAATAGAACAGATATTCTGTAATTTACCATGGTGAGACGACGTTCTAATAGATAATAAATTTTAATAGAAATTTATAGTTTACTTTAGTATGTTTTTTGTTATGTTCGTAAGAGATCGCGAATTAAGATATAATTATTATATAAATAGAAGATATTATAAGCGAAATGAAAAAAATATGATATCACGTAGAATCGCGATTAAATCATAAAATTACGTTGATACTGGTAATTGCACCAGTTACGCAAAAGAGGAAAAAAAAATGAAGGAATCACTAATTGTTTTCCATGAATTAGCGTCGACGAATTACTTCAACGGAAAACGATATCGTTTCGTGAAACGTCGATGAGTCACGACGATGTTGCATCACCGCTGCAATTATCGTTGTTCTCGACAATTTATCAATATCGTTATGCGCGATAGAGGAACAAAAACAGTCGCATTTTCGCATCGTTAACTACACAATGCTATCGCATACTCGGAAAAAGGAAAGAGATTATTGTGAATATAAAATTACACGCAAATTAAATATTTGTTAGAACGTACAGAAATTAATGAGCGTAAATTCGTGTGTTCACGTCACGTGATACCCCTGTGAGGGGGCTCGAGATCGACTCAGCCCCCCCACAAAAAAAATTAAATTCCTACTCAGTGTGACGAGCTCAAAATTTTTAATTTGCGGGATATGAAAGCTCATAAATAGCTCGTAATTTTATGCTATTTGTTTTTTTATTTTTGAGAGGTGGGGGGGGCTAGCTCGACAGGGGTTCACGTGACAGAATTGTTTCGCTAATTTCTAATTAAACAGGAAAATATACCGAGAGTTGTAAATCTATGCGCGCATTATGTTTCAAGGGTTTTAAGATCGGGAAGCGAGGACAAAGGGAAATGAGGAGGCGAAGGAGGAAGAAAATGCTTTACTCTCCGAACGGTCGTTAGCGTGAGCGGAGGAACGCGCGCGCCCGTCACGTTGGGAGAATCGCGGAATTAAATAGAAATAGTTTCTTTCGCTCGTCTGGAACGGGAGTAGTTAACGTTTTACGCACGACGACTTTGGCTCTCGCCATGGCTCATAAAGTCTCCCCCGGACCCCGGGGGATGCAGGTGTCGCCGGAAGCCGTTTTACGAGCCGGCAGGAAAACGTAAATCGGGATACGACCTTCGTTACGGAACCGAGGAAAACGGAATGTTGGAAGGACCGTTTCGGGGATCGAACGACCGTCACGCGCCTAGTCGTTCGCTCAACTCTTATTCTCGGCGCAACAAAGTCGCAGGCAACAAAAGAAATCGCAATAAATTGTTAGGCTTAGACCCTTGATTCTGCCTGTTTGATCCTTTCACCGAAGCCTTTCACTCAGCCTCTTAGCATTGTCATTGCCCTCTAGCGCGTAATAAGATATGTTCCGCCAAGGATAATAAACTTGATCAAGATAATGGAATTGAAAATCCGATTGTGCTCGACGGTAATTTCGACGAAATCCAGGGATGCTCTCTCCCATGACGAGAAGTCCGACGCGTCGATACCGTTTTCCGTTTTACGACCGCAACGCTGCTGATCCGAACGCGCTCGCTGTTGCATCGCGGCCTGACACGGCCGGAGCGGCGCGGCGCGGCGTGCAGCGAGGCATCGGGAGCGAGAAACACGCTGCGCGAACTACTGAATGCGTCCAATCGCCGGGAGTGTCTTCTGGGAATCACTCGGGACGCATTTAAATGCCCGCACACTCGCAGATAAACAAGTATGTCCATTGAATACTGATCGCTAGCCGATATGATACTCACGCTCCAACATTCGTGATCCTCGATGACGTTGCTACACAATATGTAGGTGTTTGGTTTAACGTTTAATTAGACGAGTTGTTTATTCGCGCGATCACAGAGTAGAAAGTCCGTGAGAATCGCCGTATTAAATCGTGAAACTGCGTTTTGCTTTGTTTTTTCATACTTCCGCAAACAAACGTTATTATAAAAATGAATTGACGCATAATACTCCAAGAAACAACTTAAAATACTACTGGATAATGTCGGTTCTAAATCGATAATATTAATTTACAAAATTATTTAATAAAATGACGACTGGTTCATTTAAATTCACGAGTTAATATATCGTCCATTTTTTTAATAATTTTATTTTACACGATTTATTGCAAATGTATATTTTTACAAGGTTCCTTTTATATTGTGATTCTCAGCAGGGAACGAAACCATCATTTCGATGAGGCTTCAATGTAAAAGATAAGCGAGATGAAAGAATTTCTGTTTATTCATGGCGATGGAAAGGACTCGGGTTCATTTTTCCGTATTCATAGTATCGGAATTTTTTTTTATTTGTAACAAGCCAGCAGCCATGTATGGTCATTTGCTGTCTGTGCGTCGAAAAATCAAAATTACACTCGTTTCAGGCCTTGCCTTTCAATACGAGTGCCATTCAAGACTTCAATCCGCCACCGTAAATTCAATGCCTCCACGATAGCCCCGATCTGTTTTTCTCCTTTTCCGTCGCGACTACATAAATGTCCGAATGTATGCTAGAACCCCGTCTACACATATCAAATACGCGAGCGAACATTCTTCCTCAACGATGTCCATTTAAAATGGACTCGATATTGCCCGGCTAGGCGCAGTTTCTTGCTGAATGCCATAATTAACGAGAGTCGGAGCACTCGGTAACGGTAAAGGATACTGATTTAAGATCGCGGACGATCGTTAGTTGTCGTCTCTGCGAATGTAATCGAAATACGGAAGAGTTTAGCAGCGTTGAAGAATCGCGATGCGAATGAAGACAGGCACGCCGATGCGCGATTGGCGAACTGATACGTCAGTCGAAGGAAAGGCTACGATAGGAAGTGATCGATCGTGCGATCTCAAGGATAACGTCCCGAAGCGTTTAACAGGTCTTGGCCAAGGACAATTGCCTATTAACATAATTGTGGCATAATTGATATGCTCACTACAGATCTCAACGGCAACAAAAAACGTTTGAAAGAAACAAGCTTTGTTTGCATAATGATCACGCCACGTATCTCTCTCTCTCTCTCTAAACGAGGTAGGTCTTTTCTCTCTTATAGTTAAAGCGTCGTACATTTGAAATATAGAATGAAAACATTTAGAACACTTTAACTCTGAATGACGAGAACCACATTTGTCTAATAAATACATATAATATAAATATAAGTATACAAATACCCACGTGTAGCATTTAGTTGTAAAAGATATATATTTAAAAGTTAAATGATAAACAATTGTTTTAACTATCTCCTCTTACAGGCAGATTTCTATCTTCTTAGATGATCGTAAAATAAATGAAAAAAAGAGAAATTTCGTGTTACAAATGCTATCAAAATTTTCGAGCATTAAGAATGGTTTGTTAGCTTTTCTCGCTTTTTATAAGGCACAATTATCATATCAAATAAGTAAAGCGAGTAAGTCTCTATTCACCTCAACGTAGAATCAGAAAAATGATACAGTACCTTTTAATTTCGGGAAAACGTTAATTCTCGCGGTCGCTGAGCTCGGGGAAAAGAGAGAAATGTATAGTTGGAAAAACACTGGCAAAGGGAAAATAAACCAGTTCTAGTTTAATTCAACCGCCGCCACGACGCCACATGGAATCACGCGGTGCAGTTTATGTATCGTGAGGGGAAGGAAAACGAGTTCACGGGAATCTCGGCTCGACAAACGGACAGAGATATGGATAGAGAGACATGTGCACAGCATTCTCTAAGAGAGATAAAAAAGCCGACGGGCAAGGGTGAGGGTGAGGGTGAGGATGAGCGGAAAAAACGTGGGAGTATAACGATCGAGAAACGGTGTATTAAACAAAGGAATTAAAACATAGTCCGCGTACGTGACGGAAACAAAGTATCCCTTTTTTTTCTACGCACACGGCCTTATATTTGCAATGGAATAAACTTATCGCGAGAAAGAATGGTTTTGTTGTTTTATCTCTTCCCGATACGGCCCGCAACGCTACCCGATAGTTCCTGTAAATTTGTATCGTTTCCGTTTTTAAATGTAAATATCCTGAGATAAATATCCCGTTTGGAAGGAGAGGAAATGATAATAATTAATGTGTAAAAATTATCAACCAAGAGAAAAATATAGATACATTTCTTTTTGAACAAATTTCCAGTTCTCAGATTACGCACTTGTATTATAAATCGATTAATCCCTTACTAAATAATTAAGAGAAATTGTTATTTTCACTAAAATGCTCACTTATTTTCACTAAAATTTTATTTTCATTATGAATGCTCACTAAGACTGTCGATACTATATTACATAGAAACTTCATGTACTATTCACAAACCAATCGTGTTCAAATTTGCATTCAAGTTGTATCGTCACACAATATTCGATTGGTACTTGTGCAACGCAAATGAGAAACCTACTTGATAATTAATTAACATATACCGCGAGAAACTTAACATGTAACGTAACTAGCCACTGGCAGGAAAATCAAATCAGCGATGTTAGTGGCGGTTTCGCGCTATCGATTACGACAATTAATTAACATTCAATGTTTTTGACAGTGATAACAGAATGACGTAAATCGAATGTTGTTGTAGACTCAATTAGCTTCGTTTCGATAACAACTACATAAATATCGCTAATGTCTCCTAATATGCGATTTTGCGTTAAAGCGTCAGGCACCTGCCGGCAGGAAAAGTTTTATACCAGTCTTGAATGAGTCCTTAATTGCGCACTCACCGCGTATTTATCCGACTCTTTCTCTCAACTTCGAAATAGCTGTGACTGCGTATAGTATCTGTGCGCGTAATATATGCTTCTATCAGATTATTCTCGCGAGCTGCATGCGGAATCTGTGCGCTGTGTTAGAAATGTGAGGCGCACGTGTGCGTTTAATTTACATATATGTAGATTCCATTCACATGCAATGCATTTATATATACGAGCATCCTATGCGCGAGGACCGTTGCGAGACAAATCTCATAAAAAAAGTCCGCGCAATTTCTCTCTTAACTGTTAACCCCAACCGAAGATTCGAAAGGAATACACCGATTGAGCGGAATGACTTTTTTATTTTACGGAGAAATCGGCGAAACGCGGGCATAACATTTCTGTTTCCTTTTAGTAGATCGATATAGAAATTCACGCGTGTTTTTTTTTTTTTAATAATTTTACAAGACAGAATTTAAGGACAGCTGAATTCTTTAAATTAGCTAATATAAATTCCTTCATTATTATCAATTTTATCTAGATTGAGTAAATTTTTTAATTACCTTGTTCAAATATGAGATGCGCTTGTGAAAGAACATATTGCGGGCTAATTAGATGCCGCTCCTAAAAAAGAACCGCGTCGTGCGTCCCACGATGTGATATTAATCGAGTTATAGCTGACCATAATTCGATGGTAAAACAAAAAAGACACGGTAACAAAGAGATGGCTATTAGTACGTGTCAGGAAGTGCAATCTCGTCGAAATAATTACGTCATATAAATCGTCGACACAATGACCTTCCCGTTACGCCGTCGTCCGTTGCCTTACAGAAGATGGGAATTCATAACGGACAGAATCGCTGTTTTGTAAATTACATTTTTATGCGGCGCATTTTATCGCTCACGTTTTATTAACCTAAAAATAACTATGCTTCGAGGTCCACGTGGAATATATTTTAATCTTTCTCTCTGTCTCTCTCTCTCTCTTTCTCTCTCTCTCTCTCTCTAACAAGTTGTCGGGTTTCCCGTTATTTTCTTTTTTCATTTGCAAAATTTACAGATGTCTGAAATATGCATAAATATTCGCAATAAGTACATAACTAGTCATACGCGTATCGATATTATGAAGACAATCTTAAGTAAGTGATCGTAAAACGAGATGAAGTCAAGTGATATTTAAAATTCGACGATAAAAAGTTACTTGCCGGGATCAAGCGGTTATTTTTTCATATCATCATAAGATCTCGCTGCTATTTATACCAAACTGCGAAAACTCACCCTCCGTTTCTCTCTCGCAGCAAAATTCCGTTCCTATGTTACGGAGCAGCGTCAATAATCGCTCTATCCTGGATAACGGACTGGAAGGCGGTGTGCAAGCATATCCCATTTTATGGCAGCAAATACGAGAGAGAGGATTCGGGGAGATAATGGAACGATCCGGAAGAATGAAACGGCACGAACGAGCGAATCATGGCGACAGACCCATGGGATCTCTCTTCGGTATCGTCGCTGGAATTCGCCGTCGAGCTCTTTATTAGAGAATAAACTTTCGCGCCGAATAAGTAAAAATTGTCTGCGCGAATCTGTATCTGTCGAAATAAAAATCTCCTTTCGATGACAATCGAGCATATTCGATCGTGATGGAAAAATACGAGAAAAAAAAAACGCCCGAACAGGGACTCGAACCCTGGACCCTCAGATTAAAAGTCTGATGCTCTACCGACTGAGCTATCCGGGCACCGATATGAGAGTTCCCTCTAGACTCTCACGCGATGCATCTACCGCAATTATTTTCCATTTACATCAATTTAAGCAGTCCGGAAAAATACGTTCAATCACATGGAATAAAAAAAATTAATTGGCAAAAATGGCTAAAAATATATATTTATACATATAAATATATATTAGATATATAATAAATTAATAAAAATTATATTTTTTATATATTTGTTAAAATAACTTTAATTTTCAGCCTCTGATATATGTGATGCCTCTGATATATATCCTTTAAGAAACGCTAATAAATATTAATTGATAGCCTATTATGTGGCTTAACGTATTATCGCTGGAATCCCTTGATTTATATTAATATCTTGGAGTTGGAGTAATTAGCCATTCCGTAGCTGCAAGTAGAAGATAACGCTACGCGTTCAGGGAGCATTTGAGAAGATCGTATTTGAGACACAAACACGAAACGTTGTAAATTACAAGCAACAGTACAAGTTAATCGATCTCTCAAATTACTACAAAGAAGTCTGGCATTTAGTATCAATTTTTCAGATCCGAGCGCATTAACATTATTACGCGTGATTATAAATTACTGTAATTCTATAAGAGAAAAGTGTTAAGTTAAACAGATGCATGAGCGTTGTATCACATTAAGTATCACGAAAACATGTTCATAATTCACAATTCATTATGTAAAAATTAACGTCAAATCTAGAATTAACTGAAAGATAAAATTCTATCATAAATCTATTAATTTGTTAGAGCTTTGCACTTACTTGCAATATAAAAAAAAAGACAATGATGCCTTTTGACGTCACTATTTTTAGTTTCCATAGCTGTAGATCAATTTGCAAATATAAATCAAGGTTACTTTCGATTTAAAAAAAAAAACACGCATTTATAACGCTACTTCGTTCGTAGATCATTCAAAAACATGCCGTCACATGTCAAAGTCCAGCGTCCAAATGTGCAACAAAGTTGTTAATTTACGTGTCAACGGATTTTATCTTTGGTGAGATAAACAAGGAATTTAAAATTATATTAATTGTACCTGCCAACTTGTAGAAACAAGTTCTCAAGTACAAAAAATTTCGTAAAATATTTATCAATTATTCATGTAATTTTACTACATTCCTAAAAGGAGAATAATTAAATACAAGTATATTTTTAAATGTCGCGCTATTGTTTACGTCCGCTGTTACGTGAATTCATCAAGACGCAATAATGGTCCATGACCTCGACACGAAAAGCGATGACCGGGAGTCAAGTCATGGATTATCGCCGGCTAATTAAATGTGCAGTTTCGTCGCGTTGACTATTTGCACGAAGACATTTTTTGCGACGATTGTTTCGCAATTTAACAGAACGTACGAGAAGAATTCTTGTACCTAATTTATATCCTGCACAATGCCTTATCTGGAGTCTTTCTTTCGCTAGTGCGCTATAATGCATTTAAAGTTCTTGATAATTAATGTGTAATCAAATTACGAATGATTTACGATGAAGACAAGGTTTTTATGCGAGCGGACGATCGAATTGAAGTCTAAATATTCTAATAATAAAGCAATTAACGCGTCTGTCTAACTAAAGTGTACTTTCTTCTCCGTGACATTCGTGATAACCCGAAGTGCCATGAACAACGAGAAAACGCGGACACCAAAAGATAGATGCATGTGACTAAAGGATTTTTCTTGCCTTCGGCAATATTTATCGATGCTTTTGTTCACAATATCTCATTAAAACAATAAAAATATTTCTTTGGCAATATTTCTAAATGAATTAATAGCAAATAGCCAATCTGGATATTATCCGGCATAATATATATTATTATAAGATATATATTTTATAATTTGTCAAAATATTTATTCAGTGATTACTATTAAGCCTTTATACGGCTCTATATCGAGTTGAACATATTGCGTTGCAAGAGCTTATTGCATAATCCTCAAGGCATTCGAATCTATAACGTAATTATAATTGACAAACTATATTACTGGAATCTTCATAAATGTTTCCAAGTAATAAAAATTTTCTTTGATTTATGTTAGTCAATTAGATGAATTTGAAGACTTGAAATATTTGACTTTCACTTATTTGCGAGAAATCACAAAGGGTTAAGACATTGTGAGTAAACCATAAGGGCTCTCGTGCTGCAGGGTCATTGTCCAGAATCAACAGCGGAGTTTCCAGACGTAATCTGGCACGGTGCCAGTGACTTTCCGATGTGTCAACTTCTCAATATTAGAAGTTACGTTGCGCGACAATAGATGCCTTGTTCAAAATAATTTCTCTCTTGAACAGCTGCAGCGATGACTAACGGTCGAATTGATCGAGGATGATGGACACAATGACGTTTCAGAATCTTGTTATCACAGCAAATATTATTACATATGCGTCTATACATATATTTTAGAGCAAAAGTATAACTTTTTCATTATTTCTTAATTTAACGATACGAAAATACTTTTTATAAATATTGTATTAATTATATACATATAGCATTGCAAATAATTAAAATTATCCATTATAATGAAACAAATTTTGAATGCAAAAGATGTTGAAAAATATCATTTAATATAAACAGAAGAATTTTTCAAATAACGAATTGAGTGATCCAATTTTTTCTCTCACATATTGTTATGCAATAATACGTGATAACATGTCAAAATATTTCAATGATATCAAAGTAGCAATGGAACATAACATGATGAAATAATTGGTAATTATTGGGTTTGCCCAATATTTTCGATTATCGTCGCATGCAATACTACATCAAATTCGCATCACTTGCGATGATTCATGGAATTATACACGGGTGATAAGTCCGAGTAAAATTGAATAAAAAAAAACACTTGGATAACGATTGGATAATAACCCTGCCGGATGTAACAAGAATAAGGTCCTTAAACTGTGTCACGTGTAAAATTATGACTGAAGAATCAACGGCTTATTTTATTCGAAACGTCTTAAGATCTTTTGATATCTAATATGAGTTAGAGTTAAATTCGTAATCTGGGAAAACATTGGAATTCTTTCACATTTCAGGTTCTTTTTATATTTCTACTTGTTATAATAAAATAAATGATAAATTCGATAAATAGATAAATTCATACCTATATAAATTTAAAAAAAATTTTTTCCATTGAAGATTAAAAGTAAAAGAATAGATATGTCAGATCTAATTGCGCCCTACATGATCACCACATAAGTATATTCCCACGCCATCACATTTAGCAAAAACCTACCCAGATCGAACAAAGCATCCGTGCGTAAGACTAAAAGCTCGGTGATTAACCCAGAAAACCCAATGGTCTTTCTCGTACATCGACCTGTGTACAAAGAGGAAGGGAAGGTATGAAGGAATGAGAAGAAAGAAAAAAAAGAGAGCCGATGCGCCACTCTCTCTCTTTCTCTCTCTCTCTTTTTCTAAGAAACTCACTAGCGAGCATCCCTTGGAAGGATGCCAACTACATCGAATCGCAGATATAGGTGGTTGATGTTACCCTCACACCGAGTCCCGGTGACGTAACTTGATCGGCTTGGCAAGAATTGGCCTTAATTACCAGCATGCCGAGCTAAATTCTTCTTCTACATCTTTTCGGATAGTAATAAATTTTTGCACAGTAAAAAAGTTAATGATACTATTAAAGACCGAAATGCGTTTATTTAAATCTTGTTATTTCTCTGTAATTCTATAAAAGATTAAAATGCAATTTTGTAAAAAATATATAAAATTAGAAAAAACTCTACTTTTAAGTTTGTAATTTTTTACTATTGCATAAATATTACTTAATATAATGATAAAATATAATATTGTATGCAATATATCAAATCATGTTTTTCTTTAATTCTCGATTACTTTGACTACTTCATTATGCGACTAGTAGATAGTCGTAGAAATATGAAAAATTCTTAATCTCGTAAATTCAAGCCGTATAATAAGCTATAAGAATATAATTTTTTTCTTTTTATGCGTTAGCATTAAAAATTTCTGTCACCTTTCCAAAGCCATCCAATGATTTTATCGACGGTCATCTAGGGATAATCGACTATGTAATCAGTGACGAGCGTACGCAAAAATAATTGCATTTTTATACGCGACAAATATTGATTTTTGCTTATCTACGAGTGTATTTTTCCGAAGTTCACAAACACGTAAAATCATTGCGTCGCAATCTTATCGTGGATGAACCAGGAGCGGACGAGAAGCGTTGAGCGATATTGCAGCAGTATATTTACAAATGATGCTGACACATTCGTACATCTTGTTGTCAATTCCATCGATATCATGTTGTTACAGCAAGCTCTTTATTCCATTCTACGAACTCGCTACCATGTATGCTTTTTTTCCCAGATAAAGTATGATCGAATCTATTGTTGTTTTACATGCTGTTCTAAGTTTTAAATTACATAAAACTTTATTATCGTATGTAATCGAGAATAATTCAAAAATAAAATTCTTACGTTGAAAGAAATGTTATCATCGATATGACTCTCATGTAAAATACATTTTGCATTATTGCAAGTTCAACATTTTCATTGGGTACAGACGAATGTCGTCGTACCTCTTGTAGACAGATAGGACAGGTGCGCGTGTCGTTACGAGCGAGAAGGATGCCGAGAGGACCGAATGGAACGTGAATCCGATGATGCAGAATAGAACACCGGGGTGCCAGGTGCTTGGAGAAGTTTATTTTCAATTGCAGTTTCACCGAGTGCCGATGCACCAGGGGCGGGTTACGCGGTGTCGTATATTTTTAGTGTTCGCACGGCATGCGGCACACCACCGCGACGTTTCGACACGACCCGAAATAAGATGTTTATCGAATCGCTCGAACGGCTCGCCCCGCGTTAGGGGGTTTTCGGGGAAAGTAGACCGACCGACTGGCAGAGTTGAGCGTTCACGAAGAGCAACCGTTTCGCCCCCGCGTAAAACGAAACGCGCCGGAAGTGAATGGGTATTCGCGTAAGTGTAGTAAACACCATTGTATCTCTCCTTACTTCCGTAGTCAGTGTAAAACGATACGCAAACGCGCGAAACTTATTTGACTTTGGAACAGGCGAGTTTATTTTTCTAGATAGAATAATCTATTCTCAATTCGTCCAAGAATATCACGGATTTGCGAATGCTTAAAATGTTGAATGATTATTTTCGTAGGCACGCTATTCGCAAACGCTCGCGATTATTTTGAGAAGCGATTGTGTTACACGCGTGTCTTCAAAGACCACCTCTTTCATTAGAAACTCAGTAGATCGCTGACCTTACCGAACTTAAAACCGCACGCGTTTTCTTATCGATGAACAAGATTGCGGTGTTGCGCAAGATGTATCGCGGCGACTCAGAGTCTAATTCGTTTTCGATCGGTCAGTATGACGCATCGTTTGTACGCCGCACTTTTTTTCACGCATAATTCCGCGTCTATGAAATGGCGAGTCTTGATTAGGCTTATCTTGTCGGAGATTAGATACTTTCCGGATGCGCACGCCGCTGCGCGTTTATTGAAATGAAGTAATGGAATCGTGATTCTGGAATCGTGGTAAACACATCGAATGCCAGGCGAGGGCACGCCTTTATTTATTCGCGAATCGATCGATCTGCTAAACGCAGCCCCGAGAAACTGTACGATTGAGAAAGCTCACGGATAATAAGTGTATGTTCATGCGCACAAGTGCAGTCAACGTCTTAAAAAAATTTTCATTAAGATTTAAAATGTTTTCCTTTTTTTATCGCAATTCTGCGATTTCCTTTTCTGCGTGAAACGAGTTTTATAAAATTTATATCCAATATTAAATTATTTCCTAAATTTCTATTTCTTTATACTCCGGCGTAAAAGAAAAATGATATTCCCGGTGAAGCAGATAAATTTGGTTAGAAAACTGATTTTTTATAATTTTACAAATAGCATTAGAAAGTAAAAATTTTATTTTGTCAATGTTTTTATGTGGAGATACGGAATTAGGTCAATGAGGCTGAAACTCAGTCCACATTGCAAAGCATCACGGAGCTACACTGCGAAGTAACTGCAAAACTTCAAGCTGCTTATTGACTTGTTCTTTTGCTTCGTTGTGAGTTCAAGAGTACACGAGTGGCAACAGATGGCGAGGACTCAAGAAAAGTTCATCTTAAGAAACTTAGTCGAGTCGAGAGTAATCCATGTGTTGATTCCGCCTCCGAGACAGAAGCGGTTTACTATTTACCCTTGTGCATTAAAGTGCAATTCGTGGACAAGCTTCTGCAAAACTTAATTCCGGAAAACGCGATATTTTGTAAAATAAAGATGAATAAACAGAAATAAAAAAAAACTGAAAAAATTATAGTATATAAATTTTGACAATTCGATGACACCCCGCACCGTTCTAAAAATAGACAATTCGTATTTTATATTTTCGACACTTGTATTTGAACGAAAAATAAATTGTGACCGACAGTGAGATACTCGAAGACAAGAATCCTTCACAAGCGCTTCACATCTAACTTTACCGATCACGCATGTCGCACATGATGGGTCTGTGCGGAAGAGTCTTGTGAAGAAAACAGCACGTGTAGCGAGTTTATTACGATCGTTATAAAATAGTACCTATATAGATTATATATATGTAATGCAATATATATAAGTAATATAATTGACACATATCATGTTTTCCTTTCAAATTCGTGAATGCGTAATTATTAACGTGCCTCGAGATTTAAATAGCTCGTATTAATTTAGACATGGTGTGCGATTGAAAAAATATTCGATTTTGTCAAATTTATACCTTATTCTTACATATCTTGTTCTTTGAATCTTGTGTTCGAAAATTCTTCAATTCTCATATTCTTAAATTATGTAATACCCATATGCGCCTCGTCTCGCGAAACAATTTTACGAGCTCAATAACTAGTATTAAATAGTTTCGATTAACCTGCAGTCATTCTAGAAAAGATATCTATATTAGTTTACTATTTGCATCTCGCCCTTGCGCAGAATGTTTTGTGAAGCGGAATCCGAGCCGCACGTATGAAATACCATGGTGCACGAGGCCGTCACATGATAAAGTAAATCGAATCGGATATTTACACATGTGCGGTATGCATGCAGCAACGCTCAATGTGAATGGCGGTCAACCGGGTATTTCGGAATATACCTGATCGTCTACACCTCGTCTGAGTGTTCGAGTGCCATTTTCGAGTGTCTATATCAAAAATGAATCGTGGTAAAAATACGATAACAAGAGAGAAAGCGAATATCATTTCTAGAAGAGAAAAGGAGGACAAATGGAAGACACTCAGGTTTTGAGTTATTCACTTTTAAACACACAAATATCCAATAAAATTCGCAAAAAAAGAAAACGCAAATACTAATGTT